>JBBPDB010124672.1:0-17295 GCA_037974465.1 Brachypetersius altus
GCCCCATCTAACTGTGGAGTTTCACATTTAGAGTAAGAGATATATTTTTCATATTTAACATTTAGATTTAAGATATTTTAAGGCCAATCCTCCTTGTTGGTGAGGGCATATCACAGCACAAAGCCCCGCCCCCTGCTACGTAACAATCAATTGTAATTGCGGGGCATGGCCAATTAGCATATCTTCTGAACATTTAGAGCTCAAACATCCCACACTTAGGGTCACCGTTTGTAAACGTTGTCACTCAAAGACTTGACTTGGACTAGTGCCTTAAGTAAAATACCCATTAAGATCAGATCTGCCCCAACTTTAAAGCTACTAAAAACCACACCATTCACCTCAGCCTTCTTTAAAATAACTTCTATCACACTTCTACCATTTTTTAAAAATAATTTCCTATGTATTCTTTTATTTCTTTGATTTTATACCTAATAGTTTTGTTCTATTCCTGTATGGCTCCTTGTGACAGTGGGCTATAGAAATAAACTTGACTTGACTTGACTTGACTAATGCAGCACTTAAAACCACAAGCGAGCTCGCAAGCTGTCCTTTTCGTAACATATGCTTCCTATAATAACCACAGTGCCTGTTTTGTCCTATGGGGAAGCTGAGATGCAGCTCTCTAGGGCTTACTGACACTTTCAGATGCCGTCACAGTACATTCTCTCTCTGCACACTTCAAACTCGCACAGAGTTTATAGCTTCCCCATTCTTCTGCTGGGATTGAGTTCTGGATCTGTTCTCGGTGCCTTGAAGTTTCTCCATGTCCCCCAGACTACTGACGAGCTCGTTATGTGTTGTTTGGGTTTTAGATGAATTATCAGCAGGGGGATTTATCTCGTAGTGCGTGGCTGGTGAGTGTCTGCGCCGCGCTGTGCTGGAAATCATTCTAACGCTGCTAATTAGACGCCACTAGCTGCTCAGAGTCAGCGCTAGCAAGGATCTGGACCTACCCGAGTGCTTCTGGACAGGCTGTTTAACCCTGTTCGACCGGCCGCTACCCAGAGGGGGAAGCTTTGCTGCTTCTCCATTTTTGAACCGACAAGGATAACGTTTTTGGGAGCAATATGTTCCAGACAATATCACTGTTTATTGATGTGTCTGTGGATTAACATCTTCGATTCTAGTCTAATAGAATGTTAATTGAGGTCATTTATGGTCAAACATCTCCCATTCCTTTTGTTCTTTATGGACTAATAGCTCATATTTTAGCCTATATAAGTGTTTCTCATGGTTGTTTATGTGCTAAGATCTCCTGTGGTGATGTATGAGAGTGTTTATTTAGGTGTTCATTTCACATTCTAATGTATAGGAGTGTTTTTAGGTGTTTATGGACTAATACTTCCAATTCTAGTGTGTAGGAGTGTTTATTGAGGTTTTTTTGGGACAGATATCTCCCATTCTAAAGTATAGTTTTTAAAGGAGTTTTTATTTTGCTGGTGATGTATTTTGCTAATGTCTCCCACTTTAGTGCACAGAAGCATTTGTTAAGGTGTTTATGGACTAATATCTCCTATTCCAGTGTATAAGAGTGATTTTAGGTCTTTAAGGACTACATACTGGTCTCCTATTCCAGTACAGGAGCATTTATTGAGGCATTTATGAACAAATATCTCCCATGCCACTATATGGACATGTTTACTTTGGCGTTTGTGGACTAATATCTCCTGTTTTAGTGTACAGGAACATTTATCAAGGGCGTTTATCTTCTGTTTTGTTGTATAGGAGTGTTTATTGAGGGTGTCTGTGGACTAATACCTCCAGAAGAGGCTTGAGTGGCAGAAATTCAGACATTTATGTCTGCAGCAGCAAAAAGAAGTCATTATTGGAGCAGTTGATGTCTTAACAGCTGTAATTTTTACGGAGGCTCATTAAGACTACAGCTGAATAACTGCCTCTGAACAGTTGGAAACTGTGCGCATGTCAGACTCGCCCCAAACATTCGGGGAGTGTCTGCCAGCTGTTGTGTTTCGTCTGCGCTGTGTGATTTGATCCCATCTACATCTATGAGTTCTGACAGCGGCGTCTGTCACCGAGGCATCGGAGAGGCGTATGGAGCCCAGCTGTACATCTGGCGACTGCTTGTAAAGGTTTCGTGTGAATGTGAGTGTGCCTGCGTGTGTGAGAATGTGTGTAGGTGGTGCGGTTGGGGGTGGGGTGGGGAGGTGGGACCTGTCTGCCTGCCTGCCTGTAACGTTACGATCCATAATAAATGCAGCGTAATGGATTGTAATGAATTATTGATCGTGCTCTTTGTCTGTGTGGTCCCTCTCTGGAGAACGCCAGCCGTAGAGGAGGAGGAGGAGGAGCAGACACGGAAGGTTCTGCAGCACCAACGTCCAATCCAAACCATGGGCAAGGAAAAACGTCCCACTTACTTCATAATTCATCCTAGCCCAAATGGAGATGATCAGCCAAGACTTGTTTGGTGTCTGAAGTTTGATTCTATGCTGTGGGAATAATCACTGATGTTTCCAAACACATACTCTCGCCTCGTTAGCAATATGGGTGACAAACCCACTTTTCATACCAATACCAATACCTGCCAATATCTGCCAATGCCAATACTAATCCCATAGTGCCTTTTCCCCTCTTTAATAACTAAGCTATTTAAGGGGACAGATTATGTAAAACTCACTTTAGTTATACAGTAATCCTCTGCTTTTCTCGGGGGTTACATTCCCGTGTTTAGTGAAAAACCGTGTTGTTGTGTTTTGTTAAAAATAAATGCCTAAAAATGCCTGAATATGCCCCCAAATATGCTGCCAGAACATTTTAATTTCATTTTAAACTGAGTTTAATGCATTACCCTTAAAGAAAATGTAAATGAATAATTCAGAATCAGAAAACGTTATTGCTTAAAAAATCGTTAGCAGTAGCAGTTAGCATTAGCAGTGTGCATAGACTCGTACACAAAAGAAACGTTGAAATGACTCTCTCTACCCACATGTTTAGACAGGGCACCGCTTACTAATACTAAATAAACTGAGATAACATTAAAACACGAGGACAGGACACAGAGCAGTCATGCTACATGCTGCAGCAGCTTCTTCTTCTTCTTCTTCTTCTTTTTATGGCGGTTGACAACTTTTCAGTGTATTACCACCACCGCTGGACTGGAGGTGGTAATACAGTTCGGTTCTCAGGAAAAAATCTGTGTTAGTCTGAATCCGCGAATGCTGATCCGCATAAAACTGGGGTTACTGTAATACGTCTAAGGGCTACAAAATATGTTCATGAAGAGTCTGAACATATTTGCACAAGACTCTGTCCCTTTTATGCTGGACTTACCCCATCTATCCCATGCTTAAGCTGCCGTTTAAATTCTGGATTTTACAGATTAGAATCCATGTCCTTAACACCAGTGAAAGTGTTTTTTTCTTTCTTTTATTCTTTCCTTCCATCCATTCAATCTGTGGCAGTGGTTCTAGTCCAGGGGTCGGCAACCTTTAACACTCAAAGAGCCGTTTGGACCCAGTTTCCACAAAAGAGTACACACCAGGAGCCGCAAATCTAAAATGAAGATAACGCTGCATATATTATTTTTTACTTTTATGTTGCTTGTGAAATTTTATTCATTCAAAGAAAACATTTTGAAAACACAAAAAGTGAAATTGTCACGGTACGGTCAGTGGCCGGTGATGGCCACTACTTTTCTGTTTGGTTTTGGGGACTTTTATGTTGACGTTCTTGTCTGTTTGGTTCTGTTGTCATGTGTTTTTGTTATCACCTGTTTGTGTTTCGGTCTATGATTGCTGACTTTATTTAAGTTTTTTTAAGTGTTTTGTGTTTCTCACGGTCAGTAAGAACGCCTCATGTTCCTTGTTTGCAACTTCCATCTCGTTTCTCACGTTCATGTTCTGGTAACGGCCACTGAGCCAGGTTTGTTTTCCTGTTTTGTTTTGCTTTAAATAGCCTGGTCCATGCCCCGAGGTAGCTC
This sequence comes from Brachypetersius altus, assembly GCA_037974465.1. Taxonomy (NCBI): domain Eukaryota; kingdom Metazoa; phylum Chordata; class Actinopteri; order Characiformes; family Alestidae; genus Brachypetersius; species Brachypetersius altus. The sequence continues at coordinate 3,941 of JBBPDB010124672.1, forward strand.
ATGGTCCAGGGGGGCTAGCCACCACGACCGTGACAGAAATGTGTATTTTAGTGTTATTAGGTCACAATAAACAAGCAATGGATAAAAAATATATACACGGCTGACAGCATCAGCATCAGACGTCATTTCATCAGGCTCAGAATCAGAATTGCATCTATTGGCCTATTGGAGCAGCATCAGCTCTGCAAGAGACTTATGGGTGTGGTGTAGGCAGGGCTGGGCCGGTTGGCCGGTCTCGGCTCAAAATGCCTGAGCGGATTTTTTGTCCCAGTCCAGTCCTGGGTGTAAGAACATGTATACACGTATCTTTACATATAATTGTTGTTTTATTCGGTTGTGCTTAAGAGATCCCATCGACTGGAATCAAACTCCTTGTACCTTTGCTGTGTCCGCTGGCTGTAGCTTGCACTGATGTATGCCGGCAGGCTGCAGGACTAAGCGACAGAATTTACTGCAGAGGCGTCGTATCAGGAAGCCCCAATTAACCGCCATTCCAGTGTTAAATTATTATTCATTTTCCAAAGCCACAGGGAGCCAGAACAAAAGGATGAAACAGCCGCATGCGGCTCCAGAGCCCCGGGTTGCCAAGCCCTGTTCTAGCCTGTATGGTGACCTGGCTAAAGGAAGGAAGGTAGGGAGAAAGATACACTAGATGGAGAAATGTATTGGGACACTTAACACATGTGAAAAAGGCAGAAAACAGATGCGCTATCCGGCCTTATATGGGTCGGACCCAGGGTAAGATGAACACAACACTTCATGAGTGACTTGCCTCTGACTGTAGCCACAGCGCTCTGCGTCTTATGCATGCTTGTAAAACCAGCAGACAAAAATGGCGGATCTTCAACTAATCTAGTGGGTCGGGGTTTGACAGATGAGGGGTGGTTCTGTGCAAAATTCCCTTATTCTGACATCTCTTTATATCATGTTACATGAAACGACCCACACAGACCCACACAGACCTGGCGGGAATTTTTTATTCTGGTGCTGGAGAAAGTGTCCTGCCTCAGAACCCCATCTCTTGGTTTGGGATCAGCTGTGTTCAGACCATTGACCTTTTGAACTTTGGGCCATTTATGAGCCTTTTTTGCATCCCGTTATTTATTGGGCTATAACATTTTAATTCCGTGAGCTAGCCATTCATACCTTATGTTGTTTTGTTGGGTTTTTTTTAGAAAACCCAGGGCTACTTATTTTTGTAATTAATGAAATTATTTATGAAATGAAAGAGTAAAATCTTAATATTATCATTTTTATAAGCTAATTCTAGTTTTTGTCTTGTGAAATTGTACGTTTTCTTTCATTTCAGTAGAGATTTAACTTTAGAATTGTGTGGGCTAAAGGTCCAAGGCCATTGTTATATAATTTCTTTCAAACTGGGACATTCATGCTACAGAAATGTGTGCGGACTGAATTTGAACCTTCATTGGTTTCATTTTTACTGCTGAAGTAGTTGTTTAGATGACACTGCAACCCCTCCAACAGTTACAAACATATGACACAACACCATTATAAAGAAATATGATATAGAATCCAACGACAAGTGTGTGGACCATCGCAGAAGCTAACACACGCTTTATTTGCGCCTAAAGTAACTAATATGGTTTTATGGAGTTTCAGTAGTGTAGGGAAACCTTTTTAAATTTACCCTCTTTTGCGCACATGATTATTCTGGAATAATTTATTGCATAAACATGGGACTTAGATGACCTTATAGGGTAACTCTTCTCGGTTTCAGTGGTATGTGTATCACGCATGTGTGTTACTCCTGTCACAAATTATGAATCTGAGACTAAAGGTTACAAAAATGAATTTTGTGTGTTTATGGAGTTCAAAAGTTTAAAGGGTGACACACAGTGATCAGACCGCTGCACCTGATCAGCTCCGCCATCTCTGCAGGACATTTATACCAGGAGATGCAGGACCAGGACAGCCAGGACCATCAGAAACAGGTCAGTAATGTCTGACCTGTTGAAATAAGGCATGCGATTCCAGAGTTTTGTGGGCAAAACAGACACGATACACAACTTTAACTGACCCTCAGTCGCCCTGGCTGGGACTCGAACCCAGGAACCCGAACCCTGGGAGTTGATCATGATCTCAAATAGACTTTTTAATGTTTCTGTGGAGGCAATGTTGCTGTAAATCTAATAAACAGTAGCAGCAGTGTCTAGTTTTTTGCCCAGATGTTTGAACCAGATGTTTTATTAACTAGTCTCTTTAGAAACACTCTTTGGAGCGACGATGGCTCAGTAAGTGTGAAGAGCGCACTGTGTGTGTGTGTGTCCGGGGATGTGCGAGTTCTCTAAATATAGCATCGTCTCCACCTAATTCAGCGAAACTGTGGTTCCCAATCCGTGTCTTGTCATTTAAGATAAGCCAAGAAACCATCACAGCATGGCCCGACAAGATGTGCTCCGGAAGTGGAGGTGCCTGGCTGGCCACTGTTAGTGCGTGCATTAGCACCAGCACCTCCTCTGCAGTGTCAGTTCTCTGCCTCAACGACGGCAAAATGAACTGGAGACACTTGAGAGGAAATAATCAAAGATCACGGCATGCAGTCGGAGAACATTGGCACAGCGGGAGCTCCTCTGTTTCCAGAAAGCGAGAATGTGCGTCACACTGTTGGTCAGAACATTATGGCTAGGCTGCACGCAGAGAACAGCGCACTTATTTCACCGTTCTGCAGGAGGCACTCCACTCCCAGCTGCCATACAATGAATAGGCCTGTAACTAAATAATGTGGAGTGAGATTATACCTTGCAGACCGCTCTCTGCAACACTGGGGACCTGTGGAAAGCCTCAACAATTTAGGCAAGTTTCTGGAAAAATGTTTGAAGCTGCGAGTGACGAAAATGGCTGATACAAACGTTTTCTTGACACTCGTGAACCCATTTTCATGGATGTCTTACGGAGTTTTGGTTGGAAAGTAGTTCACTTTAGCCAGACTTGATTCTCTAGAGTGGCAAGGAACAAAACGGCAATTAAGATATTTGTCAAGGGGGGTTCCCAAATTTTATTATGTATTTTATTACATAATACTTTATTATGTACATTGATGGCTCCAAATGTTGACAAATATTTTGCTTCATTTTATACATCACCAGCGTTCCACTTTTTAAAAACGTGTTTATGTTATTATGTACGTCAGCACCACCACCCCACCCCGGTCAACAAATATTTTGATTCATTATGTAGGTCGTCAACCTCCCCATCCTCCTCAACTCATATTTGGATTTGTTTCATCCATCAGCAAGTCCCCCCATCCCCATCAGCATCATTTTTAATGTGGGGGAGGGGAGGTGGGCGCCTAATTGGCATTGTATTTCACACAAATCTTTGCTTTGTGATATGAACCATCAGGAAAAAAGTACCAGCAGGGTAGTTCTATTTCATTTTCCAGTCACCTGGAACTGTTCACTGAGATTGAAGAGTTGAATTTAATTGCCTTTTTGTTCCTTGCCACTTTTTGTTCCTTTTAGAAAATCAAGTCTGGCTAAATTTGAACCATTTTTTTAAACCAAATCAGGAGATAACCGAGGCTCTAGTCTGAACTCCTGGGGCAGGTCTAAGTGGTCACCTCATGTGGGTGCATAATTACGAAGCTCCAAGAAGATGTTCCTGAGAAATGCATAAAAACCCCAAAACTGTTGCTAAGTTGGAAACCAGCGGATCGGTGAGTCATCACACCTCCGTTACCTAGTTGCCAATAAAGCACACAGAAGGATGGTGGGATTTTTTTTGCGTGCTGGGATCTTTCAGTGTTGACCTCGAGTTCAGTTCTTAAGTCACTTGGATTCCACATTTATTCAAGTGCAGTTCACCTCCATCCCATGCGTGAAGGGGTAGAACATCTTAATGTTGTCAAAGATTTTCGCTTTCATGGCCTTTATTTCCCAACTGCCATTCTCCGAGCATTAGGTCCAGAATCAGGTCCTGCTGGGTACAGTTTTCAGACCGGTTTCAGACACAAACCAGGCAAGTTATGTAAGTGTGTGAGGCACAGAGCTACCAGTTAATGGTCCATGATCTTGAAAAAAAAAGTGCTTCTCTCCTCCATGCATTTGAGGCAGGATTTTGCTGTAAAAGGAAGATGCTGGAAGAGGAGCTGATTATTCTGCTGGATTTACTGAAGCTTGAGCAATGAGCTCGGAGCAAAAATGCTATTTTGCGAACGTTCCTCTTTTATGGCTCAGGGACATGATGGTGATTCTTCTCAAGTTCCTCAGGATAAACAGCATTAGACTAAAAGGGGACATGAGCCCAGATGAAAGTATAAAGGCTTTAATAGTTATTCACTGCATCAGAAGTGAGAAGGCTTTTAGTCCTGGATGAGAAACAAGGTCTTGTCTTTAGATGCCGACAGATGTGTGACTTTTTGGAGATCATCAAACTTCAAGAGGAGACCTGTGAGATTGCTGGATTCTTTTGCTCATATTAGTGATTTAAGCTTGAGTGTCCTTTCTTCATTGTCTAGGGTGCAGGTATTAAAGAGACGGGTCCCCTTTTGTTCATCTCAGTGGTTCTTTCTCACGCTTTTAGCTCCCTAGGGAGCTCTGGAACTCTGCTTTGCAACATTGTTAATCACAGCACTGTTAGTGCACATACCCTCAGAAGGGAGTTTTCTTGGTCTTTATTGCAGAAAAGCCCACTCTAGAAGGGACTGTGGCACCACTGTAGAAGTTGAGCAGTCCTGGTCACATTAAATTTTAGCCAGAATGTCCTTTTTATCTTTATTTTAAAAAAGGAAAGGTGTAATTAAAATCATATGATCAGTTATTCAATTCATCGGGACATTTCTACACAAACATTTGAACCATATCTCACACCTGGCTGCACAATATATCGTCTGTGAATTATCATTCCGATATCAGTCTCTGCAATACTGATTTCACACATGCCTGCATTTCTATGACCAATCACAGCTCCAGGTGAGTTACTGGGCGTTCAGATGAATCAAGTCTTCATGTAATCCAACAAAAGTCAAAAGGGGACCCGTCTCTTTAATACCTGCACCCAAGACAGTGAAGAAAGGACACTCAAGCGTAAATCAGTAATATTTCTCCTGAGCAAAATAATCCAATAATCAGTAATAATACAACAAAAGTCAGATTATCTGAATGTTTAACAATTAAAGTGTGACGGTCGCCTCGCCCTCCTCCCACGGTTTCCGTTCCCCGTTTCCTGAGTATTACGTTTTTTTTCTTATTCGTTCGTTTTTTTCACGTCTCAGGTTTTCTGTCCTCCTTTCCTTTTCGTTGCGTCTCTGTGTCTGCGTCTGTTTCGGCTTCCCCTTTTGGTTAGTACACTTACTTTTCTTCCGTGTTTCCCCGTGCACTCCATTCCCCCTTTCTAGTCAGCACGTCCCGTTTGTATCACGTCCCTTAATCATGAGTTTCACGTCTGTCTCATTTGTTCTGTTTATTTAAAGCTCAGTCTGAGCCCAGGTCCCTCGTGCTTGTATTTGTTATCCCTTGTGTGTGTGAGGTCATGATCTCGGTTTTCTCGTGTCTGATTCAACGTTTGGTGTTTTCTTTGTTTTGCAGGCTCGTGCTCCTTTATAGCTGGCTCTGTGTTTGTGCGCTGAAGCGCTCGTTTCTCTCGCCGGATCGCGAAAGCGGTTCCTTATTCCTGATTTTCATTTGGTCTAAGTGCTAGGAGCACGAGCCTCGCCGTTTCAGTCCTGGTTTGGTTTTCTGGTTTTGTTTTTTCCTTTTGGTTTCGGGGTTTTGGTTTCATTATTGCTGTTTTGTCTCTGTCTGTATTATTGTTCTTGGTTTTCTTGTGTTCGTGTTGGTTTTGTATTTATTTTGTTTGTATTAAAATCTCAGTTTCCTTTCATATAGTGCCGCAGCGTCCTCCCCTTTCCCAACCCTCACACCATCATGACAAATATAGATCCCATTCTTTTCGGGAGACCTGCCTTCAGTTACGTTTTTTTTTCTTGTAAATGTCTTCAAAGTTCTATAATTTCTGAGTTAATCTCCATTACAAATTCACACTCATCAGTCCATAAAACCTTCGTTCCTTCTCAGTCGTATAATCAGAGCGTTCTAATAATCTTCTCTTTTGTCCGTTTCATTTGCTAAGTGATGTCCATCTGTGGAACTGGATGTTCTCCTCTTTTTCTTACTTGAAAGCTTTAACAGAGATTCTTCTGAGAGGAACAGCTCCCTGATATTTATATTATAAAACACATTTATCTTAAATTCATATGATCTTTCGGCCGTTGTTGAGCTCAGACTTTTAAGCCACGTTGTTTTGGTTTGACTGTCCTTCCTTATTCGATTTTCTCCAAGATTTCTCCTGTAGTCACTTTAAATGTTCGTATGAGAGGAATGTATGTGGCAGCCAAGGTGTGTGTGGATAGTTGCTGGAGTAAACATGAATCTCGTTGAAGGGGAACAACGAGTCCTAAGGGGGGGCACAGCTGTAACACAGCTGGCTGGGTTTAATACTGGAGTAGGAGGGGCAGTAGGAAGCCCCAAAACACACATATTAAACACTAATATACTTCATATTATATTTAGATGAGAGTTTTCCTTACAATCTATATTTTTGCTTTCTTCCTTACACTGAAAGCTGGAGAACTTAAAGGACGTTTAGACTGGATTGATTCTCAAAGAAGTGTGTCAGGATGTACCTCGAGGCTGGGGGGGGCAGCCTCGGCCCAGCTTCAGCGTGATGCTCTCGGTACTGAGACAGTGTCCAGACAGCTGATCAGTCAGCTCCCTCAGAGTGGGCTTCTGGATCTTCGTCCCACTGAGACAGAACCCGTCCTCCACTTTCTGGATCTGGAAGTTCTTGAAGGTTTTAACAATCCCACCAGAGACATCGTTCTGGAAACAGAAGTCAAGATTGCATGGAAAGCTCATTATTACAGCAGACATGGCTGATGGCTGTGATTTCAGTTTGCAGCCCTAAAGTCATTTAGACCAATAGCTGAAGCTGCCTTTGTGTATTTATCCCTAGAAGAGGACACAGCAAGCCAGTGTTAAGAAATGAAAGGACTTTTTTTTTTTGTTAAGACAAGATCAGTGTATGACATTTCACTTTTTTTTCCCCAATCGATGAATATAAGATTTCTGGATTTGACTGAATATTAAATGATATTTATTAATCACTATGTGTATTATAATATAGCAATAAATCTGCACATCCAATAACCCAATTTAATACTACTACGCCTAATAAGAACACTAATACTGATACTTGAAACAAATAGGACACACTTGCCCTGCTGGTCTTATAAATATCCAAATAATGACCAACATTAACTTATTCACTGGCAATTATACAACTGATCGGCTTCCAGGACTCATGTGAGCTCAATACGAACCTCGTTGCAGATGACGGTGAGCAGAACGTGGTCGTAGTCAGAGCCGCTCCAGCGGAGGATGTACATGCCCTCCTCGTAGCCCTCCTGTTTCAGCTTGTGGATGGCATATTCGGTGCTGGGAACGAAACAAATACGGTCACGTTCACCTTCAACTGTACCTTCCCATTCCAGCCTGTTAGGAGCGGATGCACGTTCTCACCTGATTGGCCCATGACAGCCCTCATTAAGGTTCTCCTGCACATACAGCGGTGCCACGTCTGTGCACAGGAAGTGATGGGCATCCACCGTAAGTCTGAAGTATCCGTCCACCAGACTCACAAAGGACAAGGCCTCTTCACGGCCAGACAGGTGCAGCTCCTGATCCAGGCAACAAGAACGTTCATAGTGTCAAATTCTATTCTACTGTTTTCATTACATATGAGTACGCGAATTGCAAAAAACATTTTTTTTTGTGTTTTAAGTGAAATTTAGGGGTGTTCGATCCATTAATCACAGAAAAAGTGTTCAAAAATGAACAATAATTAAATGGCGTGACTCTTTAGATCAGGGCCGTTGGAAGCATTTTTAAAGTGGGGAGGGGCGTGTCATGGTACCGGTATCGTAGTGTTTTTTTAAGTGTGTAGAGGGCGGGGGGTTCTGGTGCTCATGTCAGAGTACATCAGGTCTAAAATATCCCCTCAACACAAAAATTTAAGAGCGAACGCGGTGGTCAGAGCCAGAACAGCCCGATCCCAGCGCCAGCGGCCCGCTACACTGGACCAGGCACTGTTGCCCGTCACTTACAGTATTGGAGACATAGTGTGAAGGGAGTATTATTCTATTGTTAGTTGTGGCTTGAGACGCCTGGCTTGAGACGCCTGGCTTGAGACGCCTGGCTTGAGACGCCTGGCTTGAGACCATTATATTAGGAGGAGACGAGACGCTGAGTGCAACACCATGCTGAACAGTGCAAAAAATGTTTTGCTGTAAACATCTTGAGATGTTTTGAGATCGGAGAGTAGTTAATTAGCCTGATTTTTTAATCGCTCGACACCCGGGTTAAATTACAATTTACTGAAAGAATGTTTATCCTTTTCCCGCTCCTTTGCAAAGCCCTTCACTGTCCTTCTTAGAATTGGAAGCGCATGGGACTCGACCCTGAATTCCAACATCCAATACCACTCTTCTGTGCTTAAAGTATCTTCCTGATGTGAAGTTTAAGTTTAATCTTGCTGTCAGGTTTTGTAAGTCTTACCATCCTTTTGTTGTCTTGTTTGTAAACCGTGACCTGAGAGTCTTTAGTGACGATGTATGTGATCTCATGAAAATCAGAGAAGAGCGTCCAGCTGTCGTCTTTGGTTGGATGTTTCGGGACGTTGTTCTTGATACTTCTGTTCCTCTTTGATTTCCTCCCTTGCTGGCTGGTCCATGGGTCTGGGAGGGTCTTTAAAACAACCATTTAAGAATATTACAGACCATTCCTCTCCTCAATTCCTGAGTTCTGGAGCTCTATTAAGACACTAAATCCAGTAAATGTGGACTGTAAAGGTCGTCAGTGCTATGATAGAGAGGCCACTGACCAAGTGACACTGCGATCCCACTGAAAGTCCAGATTTTTTCCTGGCAAATGCAACTTTCTAATATTTCTAATTATGAATGTATGAGTGGAACCCAGAAGAGCACACATCCTGCTACACACTGCGATCCTGATTATATTTCACTGTGAAGCTGTACTCCATTCAAATCATGGAGTAGGTTGAGAGGGCTAAAGTTTAATACCACACTGATATATGAAACCATCCCAAACAAGACTGCAGTACCTGCCAGGGTCCTTTCACATTCGAGTCATTCCTTTTATTTGAACACTAGTCAAAAGGTTGGACATTCAGTGTGTTCTACTTATAACCTTCAAATCATGCTGATCTACTGGATTGTGTTGGAATCTTTTACCTTCTTTCCTGCAGAAACATTTTACAGGTACAAATTCGTTATAAAGCACCACAACGTATTTTTAACTTAGAGCTGCGGATCATCATTTTTGAAAAACGAATATAAATTTTATAGCCCTGTGATTCGTTTTAGGACCATCAACGGCTCTCTTCACCAAAGAGTTAATAACTGGACCATGCTTGGTTCCCTTAAGAACCCTGTTTGCAAAATAATTGATGCAAAGAACCCTTTAAAGTCTTAAAGAACCTTCATGTAACATTAAAGGCTCTTTGCCAATTTGGGGGTTCTTCCTAAAGCTGGTATATCATCTTCTTCACATTCACAAATGCTGTTTACAGAAATCATTTAAAGAACAATCAATTGAAAGGTGGTTCTCAAACCGAGCCTTTCCAAACTTTCGAAGAGAACGTTCTCTTACCTTGGTTAGCACTTTCTGGTACTTAATGCCACAGGTTCCAGACACCAGCACGCGGTGTCCGGCTCCGTCCTCAGCTCCAGAAGCTGAGAATTCTTCGCTCTCGTGAACGCTTAGCACTGAGGGCTCAAAAACTTCACAGCCAAAGTGCTTGGTGAGGGTCTCTAACGTGGAAATGTACTTGATCTTCAGGTCATGCTTGCTGACGCCGTTGCTCTTGACTGTTTTTTCGTTGAACTCCTCCAGGAACGTCTTGAAGACGTTGGAGATGCGCAGGCGGGTGAGCATGTTCCTCTGGGACATGGCCTGGCTCATGCTGGCGGGGATGTAGTTTTTGTACCTGCCCATGCAAAAGGGCAGGAAAAGTGTAAGTGGCTGATTTCATGTTAAGCTGGTAGGTCACAGCTACAAACACTGAATAAGATCAATTAATTAAACTGCTACTAATGTTAAACCAAGCAGTGGGTCACAACTGTGTCATTTCCTCTATAAAAAGTCGACTTTTCATGCCTTAATTTCAAGATGGCGGCTACCAGAAAATTCCCTGAAGGTACGGTCCGTATAAACGGTCTTTTTAATGAACTACCTGTGCACTCAAAGTTCTCAGTGTCTCGTTTCAAATGTCAGGGCTCTCAGAATTCTAGAAATTAAGTGTGGAGCTACTTTGAGCCTGTTAATGGTGTAAAAAATAGCGACGCCTCAAGCGCTAGCATTACTAGCCTAGGAGAGCCTTGAGGTTAGCATCGGCTAAAAGCGCTAACCTAAAGGCTCTTTTGACATTTATGTTACTCTTTGCTGTACCTGAAATATGTTACTGATATACAGCCATTGAAAAAATAAGAGACAGCATCGTTTATTTTTTCTGCTTATGTGTGGGAGTGTGTCTTTGTAAAATGTCACTATTGTTTTATACACTATTGACCAACACTTGATTCAAAATTCCAAACAAAAAATGTAAAATAGCACAAATAAATAATGTATTAAACCTTGGAAATGTTAAACTACACAACACTCTTACATAATTGCAACAATTAAATCAGTGATGTTGCAGAGTGTGTGTGACTCTGTTTTACCCATCAGAAATTAATTAAGGAGTGAAGCTACTGGAATACAGACCATAGGAAAGCTGATCTACACACACTACTGCGCTCACAACACAGCGGTGTTTCTTATTTTTATACACACACACTGCAATCGTTCAGAAAAGAATAGACACCTGTGCATTTCTCACACACACACACACACACACAGCCATACAAACAGTGAACAGAAAAAAATGAAAATGGGGTCTCGTTTTTTTCCCCCACGGCTCTGTTACGATTGGCATAACGTTTTAATTCATTATGCTTCATTCAAAAAGCAGGCTGGGCTGAAACTCTTCTTATAACTTCAGTCTGGATCGGTGGAGCTAAAGTGCTCCACCCATGCAGATAGGTGGAGATAGGTGGATATATGTGAATACATGGGTTTTTGTGACCTAACCAAAACAGTGAATTCAAATCAAGCATGACCTTATGGAGTGAATGGTACAATCTGAAACCTTTAGAAGGCATGCTTTATTTTTGTATTCCCCAAAACTGGGAAAAATGTGATTTCCCATCATGTGCATGTAGGCCAATTAATACAGCATAGAGTGGCTTCAACCACATAAAAAGAAAGAATAAGCCAGTAGAGAACTGAAGGTTCTTACTTAAATCTCCTGGCCAGTTCACGTGTGGGCAGGTTGTTGCCCATAGCTTCGTGCGTTATAGCCATCACAGCCATGCCCAAGCATTCATTCTCAATCTGCTGGCTGTCGCCCTCGGACTGGGGACTTCGCAGTGGGGCAAGGCCAGTCTGAAAGTCATACTGGCTCTGGAAAACATACATACATAGAAATACATGAAGTGAATTCACAAAGGCTAGCTTTAAAGACGTTCGTTAGGAACTGCAGTGTTAGGCCATGTCTACACGTCCACTGGTATTTCTGAAAGGTTCCGAAAAGCGTTTTGCCCATTCGTCCACACGTAAACGCCGCTTTGGGTTGGGGTGAAAACATAGTTTTTTAAAACTCTGGCCAATGTGGCACTTTTAGAAAACTCTGCTTTTACGTGTGGACAAGAAAAACAAGATTTTTTAAAAATGACCGTTTTGCGGTCATAGCATGCTCAGTGTTTACATTAGGTTTTCATCTACAATGTTTACTTTATACTCAGAGTTATTTTCCATCCAGTATAGAGACGTCCGAGTCGCTTCGGATGCTATTTTATTCAACACAGACACTGTCTCTCTGACATACCCCCTCCCAGGGCTTCTGATTGGTCACCAATGCGATACGGTTTAAGGTTATATCGCCACCTGCTGCCTTGTCATGCTTTTTTGCGATGGCAAGTGGACAGAGATAGATTTGAAAACATGCTCCAAATATCTGTTTTCAGAAATGCCTGTGTACGTGTGGACATGGCCTTAGAAGCATTGCACTATATGATCCCGTACCTGAGCGTACAGATAGTTCAAGGAGGGCAAGTCCAGAAGAGCCATTCCTTGGTTGCCCGTCCGTTTGAGAGAATGTCGCAGTATAGTGGGAGTGTCCTTGTCGGTTCCATGCCAGTTAACGAAGTAGAACCTGCACCAGAAGAACAGAAGTTCATGAATTTCTTTCCTCACAGATCACACTTTTTGTGCTCCATCCCAGTGCTGATGTTGATGGCTGCTGACCAGCTGACATGCACAGCCAGCGATGCTACTGCATTTTAATTACTGGAATGCTATACTGTGACGTTATGTCAATGTCCACTGTATATTCCAGCCTAAAGTGTATTATTACAGTTTAAAAACTAACAAGCCCTAACAAACATGCTATTGCGCCTCAAAAACATCACGTCTAAACTGGAATATGGACATTTAAATGCAACAATGGCAGTTTACAGCAGAATAAAAACACAAACTGAAACTGAAACTTTAGCACAGACATCATCGTTTTATGTTTCCCAGATGTTTTACATGTAATAACTGTGCATTAAACTGCGCCGGCAGTTTGTTCTCTATTGAAGGTGTGTACTTATTTTCAGTTACTGTTCTGCCGTACCTCATGCGATAGTGCAGCCGCAGCCTCGTCGACTGATCTATGTCAAAGGAGTGACTGGGAGGGTACCAAGTGTTGCTAATTTCATCATACAGAGCAAACAGAGGACTGCACAGCGGAGACAAGTCTGTAAAGGAATCGTAAAAGACCATTTAAGACCAGCACTGGCAATATACATGCATACATGCTTTCAGCTACAATTATTACAGTCCAGCCTTATTACACTCCCTGGCCACTTTATCAGAAACTCCCGTTCTTGTTAGAGACTGTAGCCCATCTGTGTGTGTGTTAGCCATCCCAACAGTCTGCCAAACATATTTATTTAAATGAATAACTTATGTGTTACTATATCGAGCCAAAGCTGTCTGTATGAAGCCATTTATCCATGATGGATAAATTCCATGTGATCTTACAATCTCAAATCTCCTAAATATGTTTCTTTTTGCAAATAGTAATCAAAATAAGATCTGTCGTTTAACATTAAGCTGGTTTCCTGGTAGCAGTTATACTGTGGCCTATCTTTGGGGTCTATGGCCTAGTGGTTAAGGCATCCGCCCTGCGACCAGAAAGTCCGGGTTCGATCCCCAAGACCGCTAGGCACCACTGAG
>JBBPDB010124689.1:0-17293 GCA_037974465.1 Brachypetersius altus
GGTGGCCTAAAGTTTAAGGATTTGGGCTGGTGTTCAAAAGGTTGTATACCTGTCATATATAAGTAATATATTAATTTACATATATGTGTGCATATATTGAAAATAAATATAATGAAAAATTTATTTTCAATATATAAATGTATTTTCAGAAATATACTACAATATACCAAAGTGGCAATTTTGTATATTTAAAATATATTTAAAATATATTGGTGTTGGGTCATATATTTTAGTCAATATATTAGTCTATGTATTTTTTGTAGTGAAAATATATTGTCTATAATATGTTTTGTATTATATAAATTTTTCGTATGGGTTAACACCAAAATGCTAAATTACAATATCAGTATTATATTGTTCGCATGTTGATTCATCTCCTAAACAAATAACAATGTAAAGAATCTACTAAACCAACTGGACAAACCATGGGCAAATATATTGAGACACACCTGTTTTTCCAGGTTTGGGCTAGGCCCTTTACTTTCAGTGAAGGACTCTTAATGCTTCAGTATACCAAGATATTTTGGACAACATCATACTTCCAACTTCATGGACAAAGATTGGGGATGAATCTTTTCTATTCCAGCATGACTGTGTCTCAGTGCACAAAGCAAGCTCCATAAAGGCATGGTTGGATGAATTCAGTGTGGAGGAGCTTGACTGGCCACACAGAGCCTTGACCTAAACCCCATCCAACACCTTTGGGATTAACTGGAACGGAGATTACAACATCTGGGGTTGACCTCATAAATGCTCTACTGAATGAATGGGCACAAATTCCCACAGAAACACTCCACAATCCAAGATATAGTGGCAAGGGGACGACTAACTCCATATATATGTATTTGAATGCAATTTCATTAAAGTCCCTGTTGGTGTAATGGGCAGACATCCCAACACTTTTGTCCATTTAGCGTATTTGTTTCATGAATGTGACAGTGCCTGTGAAATCAAGTGCCTAAAAGGACATCAATAACAACAGTAGGATTGCTTGAAAGTGCTGAACCAACACCTTTCTTAACAAAACATGATGTTTTGGTTTGCAGAGCTCATTGCCACTGCCTTCCAAAGAGGGAATGTTAGCTCAGTCAACAGACTCACACAACATGATCCTCCTAATCAAATATGCTTAAGGGATTTCCAGGCTAGTGTTCTGGTGAACTACCACCGACTTTTTTAAAAGTGGCCCAGTGTCTCAGTAAAACTGCATGCTGCTTTGGCCTAAAATAATTATCTGGCCAGTTGGTTATGCATGTTTCTCAGTTCTAATAGTATTTTTCACTTCACATAGCAACCACAACAGAAGTTTACATGGACTAAACTGTGGCTATTTCCTCTGCCTTAACACAGGATACAATGTCTGCAACTTTCCAATTGTAAATGTTCCTACTGCCAAACTCAACCAACAGCAAAACTCTGTCTCTGTAGCACAAGTCCTTTCAAAACTGCACAGTTTAAGTGTTTTAATTCTAACAAACACAAACATGTACCTTACAGCAGTCTTATATTTGAACATTTATTATATATTCATGCAACATTAATGCATTCCTGTACATTTATAGGGTGGTTTAGAGGCCATTCTAGAACAGAGTCACCTTCTTTTCCATCTCTTGCTGGATGCCTGTACATGTCTGCAGAAGATGGTCAGGAAATAATAATGCATATTAAGATGACTAAAGAAACAAAGGCAGCACTTGAAGAGCAAGTACTTCACTGTGTCTACTACAGATACACTTTATGGACAAAAGTATTGGGACACACCTGCTTTTCAAGGTTTGAGCTGGGCACCTTACTTCCAGTGATGGGCAATCTTAATGATTCGCTCCATCAAGACATTTAGAACAACACCATGCTTCCAACTTTGTGGACACAGTTTGGGGAAGAGCCTTTTCTATTCCAGCATGTCTGTGCCCCAGTTCACAAAGCCAGGTCCATAAAGACATGGTGGGATGAGTTCGGTGCTGAAAATCTTGACTAGCCCACACACAGCCCTAGCCTCAACCCCATCCAATACCTTTGGAACTGGAACTGGAACGCAGATTGCGAGCCAGACCTTCTCAATCAACATCAGTGTCTGACCTCATAAATGCTCTACAGAATGAATGGACACAAACTCTAAAACCATCTCGTAAAATACACTGTGGTACATCACATTAAGTAAAGATGGATCTTTTTAAGCATGAAATGTAATAAAAATCATGTTTCCTGATTGCAGTGTTTGTTTGTGCTCTGAACAACTACGTATGAAAAAAAAGAACTGTTAGTGGTGTTCTGCTAGAATGAGCTGGTTTTGAGGTTCGTATGAAGTGTTGTGCTAGTTTTATTGTATATAGGATATGAGATTGACTGCTGCGTGAGTTGCATGTTGATGTATGTATGTATGTAGCCAGTTGCAACATACAGTGTGTTATTGAAGGATCTGTAACATATAGCTTTATCTTTTGTGCTGGAGTCTCCCACACCCCACCCAGGGCTCTCAGCCACTGCCTGATCTGCACAACATGCTGAACTTTGCCCAAGTTCCCTTTGACTGGATGCAAACTTTGCTCAGTCATAAAAGGTGATTAAGCATGCTAAGAGTACCATTACGTGCTGTTCTGCAATTTTATCTGCTGTAATCTCAGTGGACTTCATGCCACCCAATGTAAAATCCTACAGTAAGCTGTCTCAATAGAAATTACATTCAAATGCTGGCCGTACACATTGTTTGCACCATTGTTACCAATTTTAATTATATTTTGCTAACATGTTATTTGGACGGTCCACTGTAAATGCTTTGCAGATGTTCAACGTACCTTTAACCAGCATTAAACTGAATCTATTAACCTGTAACTAGGTTTAAAAAATAAAAGATTTGATTAGACCTAAACCTAACCTTAACCCAATTTGAATATCTAATCCTTATCTAACTTAATTCCAAACCTTACCCTTGTACTATTAATAATTCCCAGTTTCACCAAAGTTCCTTAAGAATTAAAGGATGATATACAGAAGACCATCAAAATAAAACGGGACCTATGTGTCATGGAACATCTGTAAAATAATCTGTCAATGTGAAAATGAATATTTTTTTCAGTTTCATGTCCAGTGCAAATTGTACCACAATAGTCTTCAAAAGAAGTTGGATTCATAGCTTTAATTGATTGCACGTTTAGAGGGAACCCGGTTTGACAGACAACAGCGTGCAGTTGGCAGGAAACGGTTCAGATTTTCTTCTGGGTAAAGCCTTTGTGCAAATATTATGGCTGGTGGCATTTACCTCAGTTTTTCTGGCTGGGTGACAGGACTTTGAGGACAAAAAGGCTTCTTGTTAATGATTTCAGTGTTAGACAAATATGGACTGCAGGGGACTTTTTAAAAGAAAATACAAATAAGGCCATCTGGGGCAGCTGATTTTCTGTTGATTAGGAAGTTGTGGGTTCGACTGGACTGCCAGTGGCACTACTGAGGTACTTTTGAGTAAGATGCCATCTCCACACCTCTTCCCGGACACTGTGTCCCTGGCTGCCCACTGCTTTACTTGGTGAATGAGTTAATTGCAGATAACTATTTTTTTTTTTACTGTATTGATGTGTGTTAGATTCTTGTATTTAAACATCTGGGCATAAATAGGTGCCCATTGTAATTTACTGTTGTTCTAATCGTGTTTGAGAAAGGCATTTATTTGATTTTATATATCTTTATATATGAACGTGAGTTTTTTTTTGCTCCTAAACTTTTTGAAATAAAATATCCCCTACTTGAATCATTTTTCTGCTATTTGTATGTGTCTTTCAACATACCATCCGTTTTTGCCAATTTGTTTGGCGAGGTAAAGTAAACCTCTATACTGCGCGTGCGCACGAGGCACCCTGTCACCTGCCGTGCCACCCTGTGGAGCAGGACACTTTTACCACCATGCCCCGAGGGAAACTTCGCAAGAGTAAAAAACAGTCAAAAAAACACAGAGCGGAGGAGGATAAATCCAAAATTATAGACTGCGCAGACGAACAAGAGTGTGAAGAATCGAAAGGAGAGGATTTAACGGACCAAAACTCGGAGAGGAGCTCAAAAACCTCCAAGACTCCGAAGAGAGAAAAATCAGCCAAACAAGTTCATATAGCTTTCCTCCCTGACAGATATGAACAGCTAGAAGAAGACCAAGCTGTTGATTCAGTGAAAGAAGAGGCCACGAGGAAAAAACACGCCAGATACAAAAAGTTCAGGAAAGTATGTGGATTTTCTTCTTACCTTTAAACTGTTATGTAACTCTGAGATCAGCCCGCTTAGTTTGTCGAAATCGCAGTTTTACTATTCAGTCTGTTACTCGTATCTCTTCACAAGCTGGGATGTATTATAACAAAATACAACAACAACAACAACAACTACTACTACTACTACAACTACTACTACTACTACTGCTACTACTACTACTAATAATAATAATAACAATAATGCCAACAATTCTTCTTTATCATCTTTATCCTTATCTTCTTATTATTGCTGTTTTTGTTGTGATAGTATATATCATATTATACTATACTATTATAAAAGCCTATTATTATAGTAAGCATATTAGTAATCTAACTTAAAACAATTAGCTGTAGGCAATAAAAGTTTCTGGGGACATTTCACACATTTCTATTGTTATTATGATTATAAGTAGTAGTTTTCGAGATGAGTATTTCTGTAGAATAATGGCAGTGTTTTTCTACACTGGGTTCCAAATGAATCTCCCTCTCCTAACTCAGATGGCTTACTCAGTATGTTATGAAACCTTCTCAAAAAGTGGAACAAGCAGAGTATTTCCTTATGTACTATTTTAATACCTGGATGTAGATATTATGATGATCATTGAAGTGCAAAATTCGAAAGTAACAAAACAGTAATTTTTGCGGATGTGGGTCAATCCTTCTTGTTTCCTCTATTTATTAGAATGTGGGGAAGTGTCTTCGTTACAGCTGGAAGTGTCTGGTGGTTGGACTTCAGAGTTTCAGCACAGCATACTCGGGGCCTCTGAGCGCGGCTGTTACACTGGCGCCTGAGATCCAGAGGTCCAGAGCATGACGGGATGCAACACCTAAGGCTGGAAAAGACTGAGGAATGTGGAACAACCACTCTTTCGTGTTATATTGTCTCAAAAAGGTAGATTGCCTGCCTGAAATGTGGAGAATTTTTGTGTATCTTTTGGTACAACCAGTCCTTACCATCAGCCCCACAGGATTTCGGCAATCCCTCACGTTCAGCTAGCTCTTTTTTTTAGATCTGCTGTGCATCAACATCAACCAAATGAACTTCCATTCTGAGAAGCCTTTTTTGATCCTCAAGGATTTGTGCATGGTCTAGGACTTTAACAGAAGAATGTGTTCTAACTTTTGCATAGATTTATCAGTATTAAGTATGGCTTTATGAAATAATAGAATAATGCAGTTTAGAGTGTAGCTAATCTCCATATACCCATCTGAATCTGAAACATAGTCTGAACTGCTCTGTAATCAGGCAAAATCTTGATGACTCCAGTTTATGACCTTCAGTCTAGCGTTAATGACCTAATCTGTTCATGTACTTTAATCAACTGATACTGACTGATCAATGCTTGAAGATAAGCAGGATGCCATATTTCCAAATGTCAAACGTTGGCCACAGGTTTGTTTGTTTCGTTCACAGGTAAAATGCCAGAAGGTGTGGTGGTATGTTTGTTTGGGACAGTGGTGAAACATTAAATGGGGCAATCATTTCTGTGCTCTGACCTTTTGAGAACATAAAAGTATTGCTGCTCCGCGTCTTCCACACATAGTAGCGCTAACTACTGAATGAAATGTTACCAATATTAACCAGTTAAACTGTATGGTATGGTAGCAAATGTTTGTGGTGGATGATTTGTTGAATGTCTGAGGATATGGTATAGATGAATATGACTAAGAGGTAGGAGAAAGTGTAGTAGGTATGTGAAATGTGAAATGTGAACCCGGAAATGGAAATAACTGACAATGACCATTCTCTCTTTTTTAAATTGTACTTTTAATACTGTTCTTATTATTTCTCTACTTCATGTTTTGTGTGTAAAACTTATTGTAAAAAAAAAAACATACACAAAGAACAGGACAATCAGTATTCTATGTGCAAAATGTTTATCAAGCAACACTTTTTTTTGCTTATTTAAACATATTCACTAAAAACTGTTTTCAGTTAACGTGGATGCATGTAATTCTAAGCAGTGTATTATACTGTACATTTGTCTGACGGCTGATTTAACACGTTAGTGCTGATACCTATCCACCATCAGGTGGCACTATTGTACTATTACTATAAGACCTTCAGTGCAAGACTAAATGTTAATGGTCTCCTTTGATGATAGTGTTTTAAACAAATCACTAATTCATAGCATGAATTGTACTGAACATGTATATGTATATTGTTGTGCTTTGCTGTATTAAGTGACTACAAGTGTAATGTTATTTCTTACAATTGCTTACAAAGTTTCTTTAGAAACTAAGCAATAGTGGTTCATCCCAAGAGGGTGTTCAAATAAAACCACAAATACAAAAAAATATAAGCCTTTGCCTTTTGAGTATATTAGTAATACAGAAATCTGGTACATTATTTTATTCATGAAAAAATTCAAATAGAATTAACTGAAAGACTGTAAGCCATGCGAGCCTTCCATGCCTAGCCTTCCAATTTGATTGGCACAAAATGTATTAAGGAAGTCTAAATGGTCCATCAGGCTCTGCGTCTTACTGTAAAAGACACCAGTCGGAGAATCGTCATACAAATTGAAAACCAAATGAATCATTTCTGATTCATTGTAAAGGCATTTTTTAATGAAGAAATCAAGTTTTATCAAGTAACCATGACTGTTAATTTCAGCTTATGTAAGAGCTGTGGTGCTTGGGTAAGAGATGTGTGTTCATGATGACTGCAGTAGTCTGGGGAATGAACACGCATTCACTTGAGGAAACCTCAGGTTTACTGAAACAGAAACCGTACTAAGGTTAAGTAAATGTTGGTCATTTTCATTGTAGCCTCACTTGCCGTTAGTGAAAACTGGCCTCTGTGGAACACAGATGTTGCCCATATCCGCAGCAGGATAACTTCGCAGTCATTATGCACACATATGACACCTGAGTACTATAATTTGGCGAGGTGAGATCTAGTGAGATCTTTCAGTGACATAAGCCTTCTGACAAGGTGGTGTTTCATTAAGAGTGATTCATGTGCCCTTTTTTTGGCTACATCTTGTAATGATCATCAGGGTCTGATGTTGAGCGTCTGTTTGATATGGCTTCAGATTATTTTGTAATGAACTATTATTTACTTTTAATGAATTACCTCCTTTGCTGTTCCAAGTTTTCTATTGTTCTTTCACGCATTATTTAAATTTTTTTGTTGGAAAAACACACAAAACGCTATACAAGAAGTGTTATATAAGTAAACGTATTGTGATTAGTTAGTTTTTACTACCTATAGTTTTAGTTTCAGCTTCACAGTTTGACAAATGAAAGGGTAGAAGCACAATTCGTTTGCAGTAAGTACACACAGATGTGACTTCCCTCAGTAGCGACTGCTGATGAGTGTGTGATATTCCACCTCCACAGTCGTTCATTTGCATCATGCATCCCTCCTCCTATGTTTTTGATGTTTTCTAGGCCGTTACGTGTTCGTTTACTTATTCATTTGATTCATAGAAGCCCATGTTAGGCATCAGACAGGGATTTCCCTTGCCAGTATTTCGAGCCATTACATCAAGCCACTCTAATGCTACCTATCAGATGGCTTTTATCCCTTGAGCCTGTGAACGTAATATTACCCATTTAGGATGCCACAGTATGTACTACTTTAGTAGGGCTGCACGATATATCATCTGCTAATCTGCTATCGGTCTCTGCAATATTGATATTGCAAAAGGCTGCTATATGCAAGCCATTCCAAGTCTTGAAGGGTGCCCCCAAGGACCACATGAGTAGCCCGCAGACTACTCTAAAAATAGCACAATGTCTACAATTCTATTTTATCCTGTTGATATTCTTCTTTAATCCCATTTGCATGTATATGGTTTGAAAATGAATATCTAAAAGCATTTAAAACATGTTTATTATACATAAATTCTATCTAAACTCTGTTCTAACTCTGGTAATCTCTGTTCTAGTGTATCAAACTGTTAACCAGTTTGAAAAAGGTTGATCACAGTGATCACACTGTTTCTGACAGGGTGACCAATTACAGCTCCTGGTGAGTTACTGGATGTTTTAATGAATCAAGATCTTCATGAAATCCAACAAAAGTCTAATTTTTAACAATCAAAAGGGTTGGCAAATCTTGTTTTGATGGCCAAGGGGTAGACAGACTAAAAAGATGAATAATTATAATGTGTTGGTTTTGTGACATCACAAAAACTGATTTGAAAATAGGCTGCTTTTGTAGCTTCTACATAAATGAACTGTTTGGGTGAGAGGAGTCAATATACCAATTGAAACAGTATATGCAATCTTTCCACAAAAGTGATGATAAGGACCCTTAAGTATCACAATCGCTGTATGTAGCGGTGTAGTCTTACAATACTGATATTGTGTCCATATCGTGCATATTTTTTGTGAAAAGATATCGTGAATGTACACTTTTGCTAGTGTTTCTGCAATTTTGAACTAGGAATTAGGAATGGATCTATAAGTCAAATGAATATATTATTATATTTTAAAACTATTTTTTTTCTATATCTTGTAATAATAGGAATATTATAGCATGAAACCACTCCTCATGGCTGCATAGCCACAGACCTTTTTCAGCAAGTAATGTACCCTGCCAGCCTGCAAAAATTGTTCAGGAAGATGTTGACTTGGTCTCCAAATTCCTTAGATTCAAGATATAAGATTCTTTATTTGTCACATACGTCGTCATACATGATCTAAATCCGATCAAACATCTGTGGGATGTGCTGGACAAACTAATCTGATACAAAGAGGACCTCCCTTATGCAAGGATTGAAAGGATGTGCTGCTAACGCCTTGGTTCCAATTACCACAGCACACCTTGCCAGAGGCTAGAACCTGCACATTATTAGTCAAGTGGTTTTAATGCGTGTATCACAAAGCAAGAGTGAAAAAGGAGAACAAATTGGCAAACTTCCCACCTCTATTTGCTATTGAAAAGAAAACAATGACTTCCATCCAGAGAGCTGTGGAGGGAAAAGTTAAAGTAAAACCTCACTAACCCGGAAAACGTCCCTTTTTTATTTATTAGGGCATTGGTCCAGGATGCATGGTTTCAATGTCGTGATCTATTGCCCGAAAGAGATACAGCTTTACGAGTGTATTCAGGATATTCACTCCCCTTAAGGGCGTGATGACCAGGGCTACACTTAATAAGAGGCTTTGACCCCTCAATTACAAGATAAGAAAATGCTCTTGTTATTGCCAGGTGCATCTGTGTTCCATTAGATAAGGCAAAGAAACTATTGTGTACTCCTACGGTCGTTTCGCATCAGCTTCGCAATGAGCTCTGTTAATAAGAGACTAGGAGGAAAATTACCTCCACAATAAACTCTTTCTCCATGTCCAACCCTCGCAACAGTGATACCACAATCATTTCCTATATTTGCTGACACAGTTAGCATTAAGGGTATCACAATCAGTGTTATGAATATTCATGTACTACATTTTTCATGTATTTGACTTTTGTCTCAGGTCCTCATGTGAAAGTTGTGTCGTTTTATACACCAAACCACTCTTTAAACCTCTCAGTTTTTAAGAATTAAATCTGTATGTAAATGACCTCATTCCTAAGGCGTTCTAGGCTGGAACACTCCTTATAACTTCAGTGGGAAAGGGCATGGCTAAAATGCCGTAGGCTGGATAGGTGGATATATATGTAAATGGATTGGTTTTAGTGACACCAAAGACACAGTGAATTCAAAGCAAGCTGTTTTTGCAGCTTAGTGTTCAACAACATATGGACAAAAGTTTAGAGACAACTGACTTGACTTCAGTGACATTGCATTCAAATACACAGACTTTTATATGCAGTTGTTCCCCCCCTTTGCAGTTATAACAAATTCCACTCTTCTTGGAAGGCTTTCCACATTATTTGGAGTGTTTCTGCATGTATTTGTGTCCATTCATTCTGTAGAGCATTTATGAGGTCAGACACTGATGTTGGATGAGAAGGTCTGGCTCGCAACCTCTGTTCCAGTTCATCCCAAAGGAGTTGAATGGGGTTGAGGTCAGGGCTCTGTGTGGGCCAGACAAGTTCTTCCACACTGAAACTCATCCAGCCATGTCTTTATGGACCTTGCTTTGTGCACTGGGACACAGTCATGCTGGAATAGAAAAGGTTCTTCCCCAAACTGTTCAGTCAGCACTAAAGCTACGAGGCTAATATTGCAAATGCACCATAGTCAGTAGTCAGTAGTCACCTTAATTGTTTCCGTAAAACAATTCAGCTAGCTGTCCATGTGACCATCTAGATCTTCTAAAAGGTTTTGTAGACTTGTTGATGTGTTTTAGGGCACAGTCCTGTCATTTACCCCTTGTTTGTGAACCTCTGCCCTGATATTTTCTGAAATAGCTGCTTGTAGGGGTGAAGTTTTATTCCTTTTTATAGCTTACAGTAAGTTGTACTGTGATAAAACAAACATGTCCTGCTCTTCTTGTTGAAGAGTTGGATTTGGCTTGAGTAGGTTGAGCGAAGTTTTGGTGAGGATATACTTACAGAGATGCAGTTTTAAACTAAAGAAGCATCGTTTAGACACTAAACATGTCTTTGATCATCTGGGACAAGTGGAAAAATGTGTAAATTGGATTTTTCGCTGATGTATTCCTTTAAGTTTCTCTCCTTGTTTTCAGAGTAATTCCCGGAAAGTACAAAGCTGTTTAACATTAAGGTCCCCCAACAGAAAATGAATGTGTCTGGGTCTATTTTTGGTTGTAATAGCAAAGGTGTTCCTCCACTTCTCCACTATTTATTACACCTCCTAAAAGCTGGTTTTATGTATGAGATATCAAGTACCTGCCACTTTACATCAGTCATGTAAACGTGATGTTCCATGATATATGTGGTATTTAAGCAACCCCCTCTATTTAGTTTTAATTATGAGCTCATAAATTTTACCCAAGTTGTATGGGTTAAGGGATGAAAAATGTGGCTTTCTGGCCCGTGATGAGCATCTGTAGTGAAATTAAACGAATCAGCAGGCAGTAATAATCAAAACCCAAAACTAATTCTCCCCAAAGCTCAGGCTGTTTAGAAGATTGACTAAGTCTTATGTGAGCTTAAAGCTGTTGGCGCATATCTCTCAGCACATCAGAAGACTAGCTTACTTCTTCAACTGTGTAATCAAATAATCAGTCTGTGTCAACAAACACGCACTGGAGACTGATTAAAACGCGGTCTTCCCAGCAGCCAAGGATAGCCACAGTGTTTCACAATGTCACCACGTTACCATGCAACACAGACAATACGACTCCAGTCCAACAACATGACCTGGAAACAGGAGGAAGAGCCTGGCCTTGCCAGAACTTGATGGAAGACACGTGCACAGCCAGAGAAAATAGGTAAGTACTGATTTGAAATGCTGTTGACTGAAACTGAGTTTCGAAATGTGACGTAAACACACAAGGCAGCCAAATGTAAAATCACCCCATTTAAACGGAATATCGCAGACACGGCACCTTCAGACTTTCAAATGTACTGTCTATCAATGAAATGTCCAAGTTGGCTTTTGAAAGATTTTCTTACCTTTTCACTGCATTTACACACTAATGCCACATTTAATGTTACAATTATAGCTACTATCACTATTAATGTTTGTGGCATTATTCATTTTTTCATATTTATTCTATCACTTGTTTGAATGTATGGCCATTTCCAGGTTTAGGATTACAGCTAGGGTTCCAATACCAATGCCAACAGTATCCTGGCATTATAGTGCTGTAGTAGAGTGCAGGGCTGGACTGGCCATCGGGCATACCAGGCATTGCCTGGTGGGCCGATGGTAAAGTTGGGCCGGCGTGGAATCCCGTCAGCACCCCCACCCCCCCCACCCCCTTCCGGAACGACCACGAGAACGGCAGCCTGGTTCGCTGGGTGGCTCAAAATGCCCAGGCCGATTTTTTGTCCCAGTCCAGCTGGTAGAGTGCATGCTTTGCATAAATGAGTTCTTGACCTGTATTGTTTGGGACAGCTGGTGGCCTAGTGGGTGAGGAGTTGCCCCTATGATCGGAAGGTTGGACTACCAGGAGCACCACTGAGGTACAGTTCCCACACACTGCTCCCTGGGCACTATGCCACTGACTGCCCCCTGCTTCACACAGGTGAATGGGTAAAATTCCTTCCAGGATCAATAACATAAAAAAACATTATTAAATAAAGAATTAAATAAATCACATGCGTTGATTGTCCTTTGTGGCGCAAAATATCTCCACATGATCTTCTATCGCCGAGCATTCATTCTCATGTGACAGCAGTCAAACAAGTTTAAATATAAAGTTGAATACTGATCTGTTTGTGAGGATTGATTCTTTGAACGATGCATCAGGTTCAGATATATTGACTGACACTGAAACACTCAAGACAAGTCACTTTCTAAATCACTTTCTAAAAGAAGAGTGTTCAACTTGAAGGCTGCTGTCAATCACAATCTGGTAGTTCACCTGTTTAAATGCACTCATCTAAACCAAGCAATGTGGATGTGAAGTGGATGTGTTGGAGCAGGGAAATCCCAGTCCTCAAAGTTCTAAAGCTGTGACTTGAAATTGTAGTGGTATTTGTAGTAAACACCACTTTGCCCGGCATTGTTCATTTGCTGGTCTGTTTTCATGGTGCCAGAAGAGAAAGTGGTGCTGGCGCTCCCTTATTGATCATAAGAGTTGAATGGATGATGCCGTGGGTTTCTCTGCCAGCGTGTGTCTCTGCTTTCGCGAGCTGAGTCACCGGCCAGGAACCTCATTACTCAAACTGTGAGAGGTTAAGGGATCTCACTACGCCCACACTGTCTCCTGCCCTCAGATACATCATTCTCAACAGCTGATATTTGCCCGGGTGGCCACCAATCAGGAGTGTGCCTGTTTTACTCAAGTTAATCTCCAAAGGAGACTTGCCCATGAATTGTCTAGGAACATGGAAGCCGCATATATCTTATGATAATATAATAACTTCCCTAGACTAATATCATAATAGTTTGAAGAGCCTGCTCATGATGATTTGGCTCTGTGTTATTTAAAGGAACTCTTAATGAAGCTTTATTTTTAAGAAAGCTGTTGCCAACATCAGGGTAAAACACTAATGAAAGCAACATAAAAAAAACCATTCATAGCTGGTTTCCCAGACTGAGATTAGGTCTAAGCCTGGATCAGTTTGGATCCTAATGGTGAACCACCAATAGCAGGGAAGTTTAGTCCAAGATTAGGCCAAATCCATTTCCATAAGACAGGCCCTAGATGTTTACATTGTTTTGTTATTTTTGTATTTTAGCGTAACTCAGAATGAACTACCAAAAGGTGTGTCAAAAGATTTAATCAAACCAATAGTTTGGTTTGTAATCCTAAATGCTTCTCTCCATGCACAGGCATTTTTTTTGCTCACTTGACAAAAGTTCAAGGGGCAAAACACGATTAACATGAGCAGTTATAGACTCAAATTTAGATTCTAATTCTGGGGGGTTTACTACACAAGGCATGTTGTGTTTGTGAATGTTCATAACACCAGGCAACAAACATTTGTTTCATTACAATTTCCAGTGTTTCTTATATAATCTCAGCACGTTGATTTCAGAGGTAACGTTTATTTTCATGTAGCTTCAAGGGTTTAGTTAGAAACGTTATTCAAAAACTAAACTTGCCGGCTCGGCCGACGTGATCTTTTGTTATGCTTACTCTTGTTTGTTGTACACGTACATAACGGGGTTACACACGCATCAGTGAGACAAATCTGAAAATAATAGTAGTATTACAACAACCTTATAACATATACATGGCATTTAGTTTATATACATGGCATTTAGGAAAAAAATGATTTTCTGAATCAGTAAAACTTGACTAAGTAAAATCAAAAGTTGCATTGAAAGAGACCTTTCATAAAAATTTGTTACCCAGTGTGATAGGTTGGAGCTTGGCTTGCATGGCCATTTTTCATGGACAAGATTTAGCTAATTCATTGTGGTTCGAATGTTCATTCTTCAACTATTTGATCAACACCCACCACACAAACATGATATCAGACCCTTTGGTGAAGAGTCCCCCAGGGGAAACTCACAATATGTCAACATTGTTTATATGTCATCACAGTTTATTCCTATTCATGAAAGTGCTTATAATCATGACTTGAGAAGATCTTACCTTTTAGCACACATGACCTGTTACACAGATTATTCATCTTTTTGTCTGCAGACTGTGTTACAGAAATGTACCTTGACATACGGGTCTAAATTTGATTGGTTTCGGAATCAAACCAACTTACATGTAATCTTACAGCTTAACTGGTAAGTCTCTTAAAGGCTTGTTCATAATGTGCTATTTCATTGCACAAAGTCACTCAATTAAATGATCGATTTTAGACACAAATTACCTCCAAAGTGCTTTGTTCGCTGCCAGCCAGCTGGGCTTGTCCATTTGTTTATCATGTTGCTCTGAAATAACACAGCACACTTATGAATACAAATAAGGAACAATCGTGAGAAAAGTATGTGCTGAATAATAGTGATATCTACTCTATTTTTAAATTTAATGGAACATTTCCATCATTTCTGGAACTGATTTCGTCGATGGCTGTGATTTTTTCCCCCTCAAAATAGCACAGATCACAGTGTAGACCTATAAACACAAAAACAGCATCAAAAATAGCATACCAGGAAAGTGACATTCTGACACTCCAGCATTCAATCTGGGGTGAATAACCTTTATTGCAGTGCAGATAAGTGTATCAAACTTTAACCAGAAGGTCACCCAGTATCAACAGACTCATTTCACATGCTGACACCAGGTTTGATCAGATGCATTCAATATGATGTCATTTTAATGACTTTTCTAAACTACTCATAGGGTAATTTCAGATTCTGTGACTGAACATAATTTCATATCAAGTTTATCAGTCGACTGGTTAAAGATATCAAGGGTCAGCTGGAATGTGTGTGAAAGTTTGGCAAATAAGGTTTAACCATCATTTTACAGGTGTTTAAATATAACTAGAGCCCAAGCTCTAGATTCACACAGCCTGTCTCTGATTCTGCGTTCAGTACATTGTTATGTATCGCGAAACAATAGATCCGTTACCCATTTGGGCTCATTTTTGTTGACCCGTCAATGCCCATTCACATTTAAGGCATGTACGAGTCATTCTCTGACTTCTAGCAGTATACCGTTGTTAGCATGGGTGCTGGAACCGTTATAGCCCCTACCTAGTGCTGTACCCCTGACCAAAGCATAGCCAGGGTCTCAAAGATGAACCCAGTGCCATGACCCCCCTTCATTTCTAACTGTAGCTGATTTATATTCTACGCTCTAAAACACTGATGCTGAATTGAATTAAAATGCAAAGTCACACTGCTCCATGTAACTGCATTAAGTAGCTTTTAATGCTTGACTGATTAACACGGTTGAATTTATACTCACAAAAAAGTGCATCGAACATATGGAATTAAACTGGGCTGTTTATTTTGCACTACATCCAGCTTAATATTGCTGCGTTCAAGTACAAAGATCAACAAAGATTGTTGGTTTAAGTCAAATATATGTGATTTTGTTGACTTATTTTGTTGACA
Source organism: Brachypetersius altus (assembly GCA_037974465.1). Lineage (NCBI taxonomy): Eukaryota > Metazoa > Chordata > Actinopteri > Characiformes > Alestidae > Brachypetersius > Brachypetersius altus. The sequence goes on from JBBPDB010124689.1 coordinate 15,731, forward strand.
GTGGACTTGCTTTTACAGCCATTTGGCTCAGACGAAAGTTAGAGAAAGAAAAAGAAGTACAAGAGTTAACTTTAATAAAAAAGATTCCAAAATATAACTGTATTTTCCATTTTTACCTAACAAACCTACAGCTGTGTACATCCCTGACACCCCCAACCCCCTGGACAACGGCACACTAACGCCACCCCCCACCTGGTGAGACGTAGACAGATGCACCCCCCCCCCCCACACTAAAAATGCTTCCAGTGCTCCTGGTTGTTAGAAAGGGTAAGTAGGTCCAGTTTTCAAATCTGATTGGCTGCGACATGCTCACAGAGACTTAGAGATTTTTCTTCTTCCATAGCCCCATGAAAAGTTATGTAAAAGCAGCATAGCAAATGTATGGAGAGAAATCCTTGCCTGGGTGTTGTAAGTACAGAATTACAGTCTTGTTTAAGACATGTGTGTCTGTCTTATCCCTCCCTGAATGGGTGGCTAAAGAGGATCAGCCTGGAGTCAGTTCGAAACATCGAACACTTTGTGGTGGCTTATGGAAGATTAGCCTCACGTCACCTTGCAGAAGCCACCCAGCAGTTGACCTAAGCATAGTCACGAGACACCCCAAGGACTTAATCAGTCAGGGTCTCAAAGTCGAACCCAGTGCCACAACCCCCCTTCATTTCTAACTGTAGCTGATTTACATTCTACACTCTAAAACACTGACACTGATTTGATTTAAAAAGTAAAGTCAAACTGCATTAAGTAGCTTTTAATGCTTGATTGATTCATATGACTAAAAATGGAATTAACATGTTCTACTTATATCAACAAAGATTGTTGGTTTAATTCAAATATATGTAATTTTGTTGACTGCAGAATTGCTTTTACAGCCATAGGTCATTTACTGTTGTATCAGATGTATTTGGCTCAACTGAAAGTTAGCGACAGCTGAAGCAGAAAAAGATGTCAACTTTAATAAAAAAAAAAAGATTCCAAAAATATAATTGTTTTTTCCATTTATACCATGATCATTAACTAGCATAAAGCTTTACTTCTATAGTCAAAACTAATATTAGAGAACAGTTTGTTGTAAACTGAAAACACTTAAAATTCCACCCTGTTTCTTAATACATGATCAAACTCTAGACTATAACTTGTAGTGGAGATGGCTTGTTGAGGTGATGTTAATTTTTGACCTGAATAAACTGTGAATACTTTGAAAACTGTATTAGATGGGAAACGTGTCATGTTTCTAGTCAACTGAAGAGACACAAACTCAAGTTAGCTCTTTTCAAAGTCAGGATAACTTCACAGTTAACGTATTACTGCAGCACTTTTACTGTATAGGTTTAATGTAATGCATCATTTGGTTGCATTCATATGAAAGTACAAAGTAATTTGTTACAATATTACAGGGTAATTTGTTTTAAGGTATTAACCTGAGATGAGGTGCAACAAGATGATTAGCACATCAGACTGGCCTCCCTCTGTCATGGCTGAGGGCCAGTAATGGCCACCATGTTTTTGTTTTGGTTTTCAGTTTGCGTTGTGTCACGTGTTTTTGGTTTCCCACCTGTTTCCTGT
>JBBPDB010124698.1:0-17293 GCA_037974465.1 Brachypetersius altus
AAACGTATCTAATTAAAACCGCTGTCCCTCACAGCCTTGGTGTCCTCCCCTTCCCTTCTACACACTGCACCATGACATATACCAAATACTATTTGAATGTAATTATGCATTCATTGCTAAATTCACCTTTAATTTACAAAGCTTTATGTATTTATTTGTCATATAAGTTTTTTTCTGTGATCCTCCCCAGTGTATATAAAGAATACATAAATAATGAATTTTAAAAAAACTTTAACAGTACATGGCAAACTATATTACAAAATAGTACTGCTATTATTACTTTTTAGATTATTATTACTTATTTATTACTCAACAATAATAATAATATTACACTAATATACTGATCCACAGGACTGTGCCTGCCACATAGGACGCAGGCATGCATCCAGTTTGTGCTGTGATTTACTGAAGTGGATAGGCTGCTTAAAATACAGTGTAGGAGAATCTATGACTCATAGGCATGACTGGATCTCACAGATCTTTATTACTGAGCCCAGTATACCAGAACAGCAAGCAGAGCCATGAAATGAAGCTTAAATAAGCCCGCCTAAATCTGTCTGATACATTGTGCTCTCTGGGCTACACGTTTTCACAAATTGACAGAAGATTTTCACCCTTACGTATAGCTATATAGACACAGAGCTGGGATTTGAAAGTGTTGCAGGCCATTTTCTGTCAGAATAAATGTGTGAAATGTGAGGAAAAGGTCAGAATGATTTTTGTTCGATTGGCAGTTTCAACTCTAGATACTCTAGACTTGCTGAGTATCTTTCAACGGTGATCTCAATAACTACCTTAAAGCGCACTTTAAAAAGTGATACACTGAATTTACTTTATTCAAATTTCCTTATCAATAAATTATATCAATAACTGTGTGGATTTACACTATATGGACAAAAGTATTGTGACACCTGACCATTACACCAACAGGGCTTTGCATTGAAGCTTTGAATTGAAAGACATTGACTGTCATATGGAGTTGCAGCTAAAATAGCTTCCACTCTTCTTGGAAGACCTTCCACAGGATTTTGGCGTTTCTGTGGGAATTTGTGCTCATCCAGTCTGTAGAGCATTCCTGAGGTCAAGTTGGACCAGAAGGTTTGGCTCACAATCTCCGTTCCAGTTCATCCCAAAGGTGTTGTATGGTGTTGAGGGCAGGGCTCTGTGCGGGCCAGTCAAGTTCTTAATAGAGCTTGCATTGTGCACTGGAGCACAGTCATGCTGTAGTAGAAAAGGTTCTTCCCCCAAGTTGGAAGCATGACGTTGTCCAAAATGTCTTGGTATGATGAGTATGATTAAGATTAAACCCTTTACTACAAATAAAGTGGCAAGTGAAGTAATTAAGTAATTAAGGATTTAAGTAATTAGTAATTAAGAGGTGTGTCCCAATACTTTTTCCCGTATAGTGTATGTTACTCCTGTAGATATGATGCACATATTGGAGTTAAACATTTTCAAAACATCACTTTTTAGTGAAGTCTGCTCTGAGAATTCTAACGTTAAAGGCTTTTTGAGGTTTCCACAAAGCAGCTCAGAAACAGAGACCAAGAGACTTTGAACTGAAGGCTCTTATGATGGCAACAAAAGCTCTTTTTTTAGGATACATTTTTATCTTCCCCTGCTACACTGCAGGCTCTCCAAACACTGGTGACTGAGCTAGCTGACATTTGTTCTTCTTACACTTGCTAAACACTGTCTGTGGGTTTTAAATATTTGCCATGCCTGTCTCGCATATTTTCTGAGGTAGCGCTGGCAGGCCGCATCCTTCCAAAGCGCTCAAGATAAAATGTCACCTCGGTTAGTTCCGAAAAAGTTGCAGCTCAAACTGCCTGTAATGACTAGACCTTGCATCATTTTCAACGTTTCACAGCCCTCACATTTTACCACTTTGTCCTCAGTCAAAGCTGTGTCTCAGCCTTGAGTAAGGCCTACACTCTACGGCACTTTAAACTCTAAAGACGCCTCCCCAAAACAGACACGCTTCATTTGCTCCTGACCTCACTCGAAAGATGACTGTATTTTGTTTGTGCTCCAGAGTTTTCATGCATCTTTTTGACTTTGATAAATCACCATCACCCACAGAGTGCTGAGGGTCTGCACTGGAACAGCAGAGGGGTGGGGGGGGGCAGGGATCTAGCCTCTTCATCTTCACTTAAGGGTCTCTCTCTCTCTTTTTCTCTCTCTCTCTGGATCATATGCAGCTAATCTCAATCTGTTTCAGAGCGATAGCACAACAGAGCAATTGTTACCATTCTGCCAGCTTATTGGTCGAGCATCCCTGCACCAGAAAGCTCAGCTACAGCACTTGAAACACTTAATTGCTGTTGGCGAATTCCACTTCTCTCTGCTCTTTCTCTCTCTCACTCTTTCTCTGACTCCATCCCTCATCTTTTCACAGCCATATTTAAAGCTGATCAAACTGTACTACTGCATAGTATTTTGGAAGCATTGCTCTGCTTTATCTTATGTTCTTTTTTTGGTTGCTTGTCAAGCAGTCCTTAATTTTATTCTTTATATAGTAAAAAGATAAATAAAACAAATAATAATAATAACACAGGTCAAACAATTTTTTTGTAATAATCAGAAACCACAACACACGTTTTTTAAACCAGTTTTTATGCTGATTTCAGATCGGCTTTCAGTTTCTTTCAGTTACATCAACTTTTTGTAATGTAATGTTAGATTTGCAATAGACTTGTATGCGGTTTTTATTAAACCGCAGGCACCGATCAAGTAACTTTCAGTATTTTCAGTGTGGAGTCAGACAGGCCACACTGTGGCATAGATATAATGATCAGTATCAGTCAGTTACCACTGTTTCTTCAAAAACGCTCAGCATATGATTATTATATGATCATTATACCAACTATCATGCAATATAGAACTAACTTCATCACAAAAACTGTATGTGCGGGAAAAACATATCTATGATGATTTTGACCTGTTGTGTAATTAGCTGGGGGGATGAATCCAGTGTATAGAGGCGGTGAATAAATGAGGCAGAGGGACTCCAGAACTGCAGCTGAGAATCGATGTTCTAAAAGCTGGAAGGTATGTCAGTCATTCTGATGTGGCGCTGTTGTAACCTGCGTGTGCTGTGTGTCTATGTCTAATCAGCATACAACGTTATTATAAAGCCGCTGGCGCCAGGCTCTCCAGATTCGTAGGCACTGTGTTCTTGGATGCTGTTTACGGTTCTGCATGCCGTTCCTGCCCAGTTCCAGCTCTACCTGTGCCAGTTCCCAACACATCTTCAAGGATGCCTGAGCCTGTGCCAGCATGTGTCTGGCAAACCACATGGGCCATCCCAAACTGGAATGAACCCTCTGAAGGATAGAAGCATGATATACCATGCAAAAAAATTATATTACATTCATTCAAACAAGCACAATTCATACTACATTTGTGTTTATAAGTAGAAGGGGAGATGTTTTATTCTTTATTAACTTTGATGGTATGTGGGTGTCTCATTTACATCAAGAAAATAAAAACACTGTACATTTTTGTCATGTGTTTTCCAAAATCAACATCAAAATAAGCTAACAATAATGTAAATGTAATGTAAATGGAGTTTGTTACATCACATGCAATTCAAATGAATATGTAATTGTGTAATTATATATGAATAGTCCAGCAAAATGAAAGTATCTTCCTAGGGGGAATCCAACTCTACCTCCAGCGAGGCCTACGCCTGCATTTTATCTCTCCATTTTAGTAAAAGAAAAGAAACAGAAACTCTAGGGGTGTAGGGGAAAAAGTGTGTGTGACAGAGATTGTTAAAACGAATGTTACTCGAGCATATAGTCGTATAAGTTGAGGGGCTTGCAATGGCATGCACGCCGTAGGTTATGCAAAGATTTCTCCTTCCGAATGGGAGATGCATCCTTGCTGCATGACCAGACAAACTCAACAGAGCGATGGTATCTCAGAGAGGGCCATTAATCTTTACAGCTTTGCAGTAAAATATTCACTTTTGCAGCTTTATCTTTCTATCTCGCTATCCATCTATTTTTTTCTCTCTCTCTTTCTCTACTGGCTCTTGTGTAAGAAGTGGTGGTTGAATAGTTGAGCTGGGCGGGACGGGCCCCGGGGGTGTACTCCTGCTCCTCTGGAATTGGGTGGGGACAGGACACCAGGCAGGATCAGCAGCTTTCCATAAGTTTGCTGGGAAAAAAGTTTCACACCAGTTTGCTGTGCTTTTTTTTTTAATTTAACATGTTGAGAAAATAACCTAAAATATTTGCACCCACCACATTTTCTGTTTCCTTGTTGCATCCGCTACATTACAATGCCATGTAATCTGCTGTTTAGTGCTGTGAAAATATAATACATTATGCAGTTTTAAGTGAAATCATGTGTGAAGTGGAACGAGAGGAAGCCTCAGATCTGTTTGTTTTGGTGTATCTTAGGCAGGGAGAAGTAATGAATGGGCGTGAGGCTCATATTGCATCCTTGTGTGTTCGTACATTTACTATCCCTGTTGACTCAGGTGACTCACCCCAGCATCAACGGCGTAATGGCCTTTAAATAAAGCCCTTACCTGAACAAACCAGGATAGAACATTCGTGCATTCGCCGAGTCCCATTTGTGGAGCGCTAAAAGCTGTGTGTTTGCCCAGTTAGTCATGCTAATGTAGGCGTGGCATAGGGGAACCTTAAAGAAATAGTTTGGCACAAAATATCATTTAAATAGTTTTTTCCTTCTCCAAAATGTCATCAATCAGCCTAGACATCTTTGGTGTCTGAGGTATGCATTGTTGGTTTTGTGCTAGAACTAGGATGACAAAACAATCAGAATCAGAAACAGTTTTTTTGATCCTGGAGGAAATTGCCTATGCAATGACTGCACAGTTACATCGAGACACAAAGACAAGAAAAATATAAATATCAAAAGTAAAATAAAAAGTAAACTTAAAGTCAAATAAAAGATGTCTGTGCAAAATACACTATGTTATAATACATAAAATGCCTGGAGGTAAATGCTACAGATGAATAAATTACTGCTAAAGGTATGTACTACTTGACACCAATAGTGGTTTGCAATGTGCATTGTTTAAAACATTGTGCAAACTGCATGCCTGAATCAGCCCACACTTGCCTCAAAGCATTTTAAGCATGTTACTCACTCAATGCAATGTAGTCTTACTTGTGTTTTGGAGAGCGTATTGCACACTGCTCTCTATAAAAATGGATAGCGCTCTCTATAAAAAGTGTGTCTAAACTGTAGTAGTAGTGATACTGAAACCGAATATTGTGCTCCACCACACATTTACTTGAAAATCATCCCCTTGCGCTAGTCTGAAAGAGATACTTCCTCCAGCTGCGGCTCTGTTCAGTATCAATAACAGACTCGGGCAGTATGTCACAGTGTCACAGGGTCCAGCATCCCAGGGCACCTCTCACACCTGAAACTACACAGTTCTCATTCTCATGCTACTTTTTGTTCCTGTTGTGTTCCTGTTAAAACCTCCACCAGCTTCCGAAATCCAGGACCCAAAACCATCTAAAGCCACCTATGCACGGAAGTGGGCATTGGGCGTTATTTACTTTAAACCAGTGGTCCCCAGCCGTGGGTCATGTGGTACTGGTCCACTGGCTGCACAGAAAAAATAACCCCAAAAAACTGTGGATGTTACCTGTGTAATGTTGTCGGCTCGTTGTTATGAAAATGCTATTAATAAAGCTGCGAGTACACACTGGATTTACGTTTATTTTTGTATTTGAAAGATACTCCATTATTATATTTTTAAAATATTCCCATTTTTATGCATATCATTGATTTGTATAAATACGTATATTTATCTGCCACTCCTTAAAGGCCGGGCCGTGAAAGTAGTTTCTGATATTAAACCAGTCCGTGACGAAATAAAGGTTGGGGACCACTGCTTTAAACCACTCATCATGATTTAAAGCAACAGTGTTATGAAAAGCCTAACATTCTCATTAACTAGAGTCAATTGGCTAAGACTGGTGCTCTTCATTAATTTTGCCCCAGATCTTCTATGCCAATCATGAAAACATTTCATATTAGACCTTCACACGCTTGTCGTAAACCATGCTGAGTTGTTATAGCAATCTCTCAGCGACTTCCTCAGGTGATTTGACACTGTAACAAACTGTGATGAAACAATCTATGAAAATTATCACGTACGCTACATTAGTCTTGCAGCTTCAGTGCTAAAGAAAAGGTCAGACTCTGCCTTTAATTGAGCTGCAGCGAGCTGCTGGGCTGCACATGTGCACAGTCTAGTTGTGTCATTCATGTCAACTGGGTTTGTCATAAGTGTCTTTACGTTGCGACGCTTCTGACGTGACCTGATTCCCAGCATACAGCACCAGCATGTCCCCTGGGCTCTGCCCCACAGCCGTATCATTAATCAGCCCGGCCGCACTGCGCATCCAACACTTTCCCACACTGCTGCGGCTGCAATGGACTGGCAGCCCAACAATAGCTGCATTCCAGGCCTGCTGGGTCAGTGGGACTCCTCCACACAGAGTGGTTTTCTTTATTATATATAATTTTCCCCATTTTAGAGCAACAGAGAACAAAAAAGTTGATTTCAAAGAGAAATTACACACATGGAGGCTAAAAACATGAAAAAATCTATTATACATTTTTCACTACGTCGCCCCTTTCCCTAGAAGCAGCTCTGCACACCTTTGGCAGTTTCTCAAACAGCTACCTCAGGAGCCACCTAGGGTGCTTTTCTAACAGGCTTGAAAAAGATTCACACATACTAGCTGTTCATATTCATTCATATCCATGGCCTTCACTATTTGCATTTGTCTTGGAAACAAATTGTAAGCACTAAGATGATCTAAATGTCAAATGCCAGGTGTGTCCAAACATTTAACTGGTCCTGCATGCTCCTCCCTCAAAGGCCCAAATGGTTTTTCTATCACATGAGTCTAAACTCTCCCTGAGTGAGAATGTACCTGCTCACAGAGGCTCTGCAGAGGATCCAGAGTAAATGCCAGTCTTTGTGTGGCATGTGCGGAATGAGGAGGCCCCCAAGGGAGGCGAATGCACACCACATTTAACTGATAAGATAGAAAGGTGGAATTTTTAGGATGAGCTCACTCTGCAGCTGGAGGCTGTCCACCCTGTAGAAGCTGGGCAGTGATTATACACAGGCTCATCCCATTGGCTGACGGTGCTACTGAACTGGAGTTAAATGTTATTGATTAGTCCAAACATTTCCTCAGTGTCTGAAGCTTCTTTTGCACTGGATGTATAAGACTAATGTAGAGAATATAGAATTGTTAGGCATTGTCAAGTGCACTTGTTTTTAAGTATGTTGTCTTTATAACATATTTCTGTCAATAAAAATGGACAAAATAATCATATTATGTAAAATTGTCATGGCATAGCACACACAAAACTGTTCTTTGCGTTTAACTTATTCACCAAGTGAAGCAGCAGGCAGCCAGAAACACAGCATTCAGGGAGCAGTGTCTTTTTCAAGGGTACCTCAGTGGTGCCCCTGACAGTCCTGGGATTCAAACCCACAACAATTGCAGGGGCAAATCTCTAACCACCAGCTATATTAGTAGTAATCGTAATTATTAATATCAATATTATTGTACTCTTAAATGTTCTCCATATTTTCCTACCCTGCTTCTTTACTATCAGGAACCACATGAGCAAGTCTCTTTGAGAGTACTTAACCTTTTCTCGAGTATGTTCTTCTGTTCTGAGTGAGTTCTTATCACAAACATGCAGCTGCAGTTCTAGAATGTAATTGTTATGCATCTGCTACATCTCACCTGCAGAGCGCTATGTTGATCGCAAATGTCACATTTTGCCTGCATTTAATAGGTAGGCTGTATGCTGTAAGAGGACTAATTAACACACAGATTTCGATGAACGAGTAAAACTAAAGCTGACCACAGCAAAGGTAAAGGTAAATGTTCTACTGCTGGGTTCTACTGCTGGGCTTAAATCCCACTGGCGGTGAGATTTGTGGTTTGAGACAAGGTGGTGATGATTTAGGTAGGTAGTTTGTACGATGATAATTGCTGAGGGTATAAGCAGGGGTGTGACTGTGGTCTACAAACATCAGGGATGCAGCCCATTCAAAGCACTGGGGAGGGGAGGGGGTGTTAATGCTCACTTTTGTCTGGCAGGATATAAAAAATTATGCATCTATTTTCCATGGCACCTGTTGCAAAGCTGTGTGTTTAGCATCCTAGTGAGTTTAGCATATGTGATGACTTGAACCTAGTCTCTCTTCCATATTTTTGGAAGAGGATCTGTGCGCATGATTCAAATGCCTTCTCATTCACTCTGTCATTCACTCACTCACTCATTCACTCTGTCATTCACTCACTCACTCATTCACTCTGTCATTCACTCATTCACTCATTCACTCATTCACTCTCTCATTCACTCATTCACTCTCTCATTCACTCACTCACTCACTCTCTCATTCACTCACTCACTCTCTCATTCACTCATGGACTCACTCATTTGCACACTCACTCACTCATTGACTCACTCTCTCATTCACTCACTCACTCATTCACTCTCTCATTCACTCATTCACTCTCTCATTCACTCACTCACTCATTCACTCTCATTCACTCACTCACTCATTCACTCTCTCATTCACTCACTCACTCACTCATTCACTCTCTCATTCACTCTCTCATTCACTCACTCGCTCATTCACTCTCTCATTCACTCACTCGCTTATTCACTCACTCATTCACTCATTTACTCGCTCATTCACTCTCTCATTCACTCACTCGCTCATTCACTCACTCATTCACTCATTTACTCGCTCATTCACTCACTCGCTCATTCACTCTCTGACTCCCTCACTCTCGTTTGGCTGAATGTTCCCCATGAGAGAACAAATAATAGTAGTTTTAGGTACTAGGTAGTCCGTGCCCCAACTCACTAAAACATTGTTCTTGTTTTAGCAAAATAACACATAAAGAAAAAAAAGACATCAAAATTACCAGTATAGCGAGAATCAGAGTAACACAAATTCTCCCTGCAGACTTAGAGGGAGGCAACAGCATGATGCTGTTTTTCAACAGTGATTATTGCTTAAATCAGATAATAGTTTGCATTAGATGAGTGAATAGTTAGTCACATCAGTGTGGGCGTCGTTCATTATAATGGATTTCGAAAGGATGAAACCATAAAACAAGCCCAGTGTTTGTTTAGTCTGCTTCAAACACTGTATTGACCTTTAAACAGTTTCCAGTTCAAAATGTACTACAGGTAAAGAAAATGTGATACAGGTTAAGAAACAGCTGTATTTGCAAATATACGATGTTTCCCTTACATTTACAGCATTTAGCTGAGGCGCTCATTCAGAGCGACATACATCTGCGCTCAAGTCGTCCACATCTGTTTCTTAAAACTGTAAAGCAGCTTAAATCCATGTCCACTAGTTAACCGAAATACTGCACATTCGGTGCACCTTTACAACATCTGTCAAACATGCACATGCACAAACACACACACACACACAAACACCCTAAATACTTGTACGGAACACCACAGTCATTCATGGCCATTCTATCCATCTCTTGTCTGTATACACTCTTTTTAACCTTATTCCGTCTGGCACTTGATATCAGCGCAACCCCACCATACACACACTCACTCACTTCACAGCATTCATCAAATACCTGTCCAGGACACCATGGCCTACATCGCCCTCAAAACCACAGAAATACTTTCACAGATGCTTTCAAACATGGACAACAGCATGTGTCACTAAATTCTTGATAGGAACTATAGTTCATTCTGTTCCACCTCCATCAACACATTATGATTATATTCTTAGACAGCCTAATACATTTTCGCTGCCAGGAGTCAGTAGTTCATCCATACACTCCTACCTCAAACCACCCCATCAAACACACAAACACACACACACACACACGTATAAATGTACACATGCACCCCCTTCTTTTACTGTATATTAGGGGTAATCTATGTAATGTGTTGCATGAATCTGAAAGCACTGATTCAACTGCCTTGATTTTGTAATCTTTTTCTTCAAAATGTAAAAATGTTTCCTCCTCTTATATTTTGACATCTGAGTCTAACTGAATCAAATAAGATCAGTTTGTAAAGGGGTGATATTTTAGAATTCACATTGCATTAAGACCCGAATCAAATAAAATCTATTCAGGATAAAATGTGTAATTTCATGATGCATCATTTCCAAGAGAATAAGACGACCAAGCAAAACCAGAACTGATGAAAACAACCGATTCCAGTCAGATCTAATCATGGTGAAATTTGGAATTTCAGTGAATCACAATGTCCACCTCAACTGGAACTGATGAAAATACTGAAACTGAACTGAATCAAACTGAATCATGGTTAGATCTTAAGTGAATTTTCATCATGCTGTGAATTGTTTCTTCAAGAATCATAATCTAATCGAATTATTGTGAGGTCAGTTCCAGCCTCGAGTCTATAGTTACATGCTTGAAAAGAACACCCGGTCCATCCATAAGGAATTCTTTCGTAACCTTATCAGTCTTGTGCTTACACCCAGATACATGGAGGCACACATAGACGTAGCTGAATACCTCAACGGGACCCAGTGGCTATCTCAGCACACACTTATTCTTATTGATATAACAGAGCTGGCTGCTTCCATCAGCTCATACTCTTATTGCATTCTTAGAGAGTCCAGTTCAAATAAGTGACCGTATTTGTGCCCATGGCCTCAAAGCACACCTTATTTAGAAAACAGCACAAGCTGTTTGTGTGCACCCCTATTCTCAAGAGTCCTGCCTGTTCTCCAAGTCTGCTGACACCCCTCACACTGAAATATGAGGGTGTGCATGAAACAGCTGTTCAGTTATAGGTCTAAATAATGTCCAGGTCACAGTGAACTGAAACAACAAGCAAGCTTTGACATATGGTGCATGCACTGGCCAGCTCTCATGGCCTACAAAGCAGTCGTGTGTGTCGGTGTGTGTGTGTGTGTGTGTGTGTGTATGTGCGCACTGATCTGAAGACAATGGAAGGTCATAGATAGGTGCAATCAAAATTCTACAAAGTGCGTGTTGATAATAAAGGATGAGAGTGCTCTATGGTGTTCCTCTTTGGAATTCAGTGAATGTGCTTTCATGTGGGTGGGTTTGGGTGTTCATTGACATTCAGCACAGTTATGACCACTGTTCAAGTCTCTTGAGCTTCAAAAAGTGTGTGTTTAGTACTAGTAGTGGGTGGTAGTTTTTTTATTACATAAATAAGCGCAGAAAACGTATTGACAAAATATGCTAACATTACCCTGTATAGCTGAAGATGTTTCAGTCACTTTTGAAGTAAAAATGAAAGTGTTGCTGTCCATCTATCTCCCCACTCAGTGTATTCAGTCGCACAGTCCCTTTTGCCGGCAGAAAACATCAACAGTGCTGTGTGAGAGGAACAAGTGGTTTTTCAGGATTAGCATTTAGCCTGGCCATAGCCTAGCGGCACACCAGCAGCTGGCTTGCCTCACACCAGCACACTGTCTCACTCGGTCAGCTGCATCAGATGTCGACACCTCAGGCATGCTACTGGAAATGAAGACTGAATGATTCGTAGTATGAACTAAATTCCAGCAGTGTCTGATGGTCGTATGTGTAAGCACGAGTGTCTTGGTTGCACAGAGACAAATGACTTGAGCAATTCAGGCATGAAACAGCTTTTAGCAGCTCGTTCACATTGTAGTCCTAGTCTCCTTAATGCAGTATTTGTGATTCAGACTTAGTAACTCTGATAAGAAACGTTAACCTTGAATTGATAGTACAGCCAAACAATACAACTGCAACGCTTCGTAACCCAACTTGCTTTCGGTGTGTTGGTGTGATGCTCTGGGCAATGTTCAATATTTCAGTCCAATCAAGTATCTGTGGGATGTGCAGGAATAGTTTCCACTCCACAGCACAGAAGATTCAAAGCATATACTGTTAACATATTGGTGCCAAATACCACAGCCCACCTTCAGAGGTCTTGTGGAGTGCATGCCTAACCAGGTAAAATTAGATCACAGAGCGTCTTGGTCAGTGCTCCTCTTAGGTAACAAATGTCTGAAATATCCCAAAACGAGCTGCTGCCATCACCTCAAATGAAGCTCTTCATTATACAGTGTAGATAAAGAGGTAAGTTTACCTTTCAAAGAAATGTGGACCATTCTAAAATTATATTATGCAATTGTGGTATGCTGATGTTAGCAGGCCAGCCTTGTTGAAACTTTGTTAAAATAATAAAATATAAATTTAGTTTTTTAATTTATTATTGCTGCTAATAGCAAAATCACAGCATATTATCTCTCACTCTCAGCACATCAATGAAAGTTTGAATTCAAAATGTTCTTTCATAATGACATTTCACTGCATTGCTGATCATATTTTCCCTGTGGTTTTACACCACTCTCAAAGGCCATTTGTGTTTGCAATGAGAGGTTTGTGCACTGTGTCTTTTGTGTAATATCCCTCTTTGTGTAGTTGTGGGTGTTAGTCGTGTGGTCAGTCACTTGAGGAACAGTCATTTAGTCACTGATGTCGCTTTGGTCACTGTATTGAGGCTCAAGCCAGTTGAGCAGTTGTGACTGAAGCTCTTGCTGGCTGTGCCCCCCTCTAATGGTCACCATTCTCTCACCATCTTGATCCAAACTCAAGCTTAACTGGGGCTGTTGCTCTTGCATTCAGAAGGCTGTGGGTTCAATTCCCTGGACTGCCAGTGGCATCACTGAGGTACCCAAGTCCCACATGCTGCTCCTTGCCTGCTACCTCACTTGGATGAATGGGCTAAATGCAGAGAGCAATTTTGTGCTGTTAACACTGCACCGTTCTGTGGTGTGTTCTTTATACATTTTACAGTAGTTTAACAAGTATCATGCAGTACATGCCTCAAAGCATGTTAATGCGCCCCTGCAAGCATTTTTGCATTAATTTATCTGTATGTTAACAAGCAATTTGTATGAATGCAAAACAAGTTACAATTCAGACTTTTCAGTTTTCAATACATTAATGTCACGGTTGGGTCAGCGGCCGCTAAGGGCCACTGCTTTTCTGTTTGTGTTTCTGGGACTTTTATTTTGACTTGGTCTGCTTTGTGTCACGTGTTTAGGTTTCCACCTGTCTTGTGTTTTGTTCTTTGATTAATGGTGGTATTTAGTTCTGTTTGTGTAACCCTCAGTTGTCAGTCAATCGCCTCATTTTCCTTAGTCCATGCTTGTCCTGTTCTTGTTTGTAGCGGCCCTTGAGCCAGGTTTTGTTTTCGTTTTCTGTTAGAAATAAAAAATCACAGTATGGATGCCTGCCTTCCTGCCTGGGGTTTCCCCCGAGGTAAATCACGGACACAGGTTTCCCCCGTCGTTTGTGACAATTAAATACGTTTTCGATACATTAACATTTGTAAACATTGTGTTAAGTTTTTTCACTGTCTTAGCTCAGAGATCACCCCCCACCCCCCACCTCCCACCTAAACACACACACACCCATGTGCCTCTCACTCTCTCTTTTCTACTGGAAGCGAATGTTTTATGATGTGAAACCTGAACAAACCTGCTCTTGCTGGTAGAATGAAAATTGTGGCACACATATCTGCAGCCCAAGCTACTCATACGCTCTGAAAGCTGCACAGAAATTGTCGTGTCCTCTACTACACCTCAATTAATGGTTTGTGAGTTTAATACAAATAAAAATACATAGTGTGTTAATAACATGCTCAACTCAAATAAATGATCAAAGAAACAAAACAGAAGGAAAGCAGGAATATTTGACCTAAATTCAAACCTCAAGAAGCCACGCCTTCATCTCAGAGTTTACAGGGGGTTGACAATGTTTCTAAATTTCTGCTTGATCAGATGGTAAAGATGTGAGCACAGTCGTTTTGTTCCAGTGACTCATAGAGTCAGAATTGTTAACTGAATTTGGTGATAGGCGCCAGATATCCAAATGCACATAATGTTGGATATTTCAAATGAATTCCCTGCACAGAGGTACATGTAGGCCATTGTTGGTCAAAATGCTCCTTTATTTGGTCGGAATGCTTGTTTGTTTGTTTGTTTAACACTTCTTTACCATTTTCAAAATCACACTTAAACACTCTGAAGACATGTACAGGTTCACAGGTCATTTTGGATTGCAAATTTAACATCCGTATCTGTGTTTTGAAAGAAATGTCTCAGCATGTGTTGCTACAAGTAACCATTTTACCTGAGTTTCAATAGAATAATTCAGACTGCTTGAGAAATCTGAGGAATTCCTCTTTTTAATTGTTTACTCTAAAGCCTGTTTGTTGGTGAGGTCAGTTAGTGAGGGTGTATGATGGATTAGATGAGGACAGGCATGGAGATAAGCCATGATGTCAGCTCTCAGATCAAATTTCTCCCTTCCTATCCAACTCAAGTCCAGCAATGGTCAACATTGTGTTTCCACTCCTTTACTAATCTGCGTCTTTATAGCACTAATAACTTTTTTCCACAGAGCTCATGTGTAAACAGTGCCTCTTTACTGTGTGTGTGTGTTTGTGTGTGTGTTCTAGAGGCTGGCGTGCTGACGTACATGCTTATAAATGTAAACATGGGAAGGGCTCACTTTCGCCAGCTCCTGGTGCATTGTTCCGTTCAGAGAGCGTTTGTTGTGTTTTCTGAAAGGTTACCCTATTACGTGGCAGGACGAGGGTGAATGCATAAACCCATATATAACAGGTTGTTTATATATGTTTGTTTATATTTATACATACTATATATTTATACACATATATGCGCTACTGGGCTGAAGTTTGCGCCCAGCCTTTGATTTTTCAAAATTGTAGTACAAGAAAACAAGAGAAATACTTAAAACAAATGTAACTGACTGATTTTGAAGTGGAATGTAATAATAAACACTGTAAGTACAACTTAATGGATGTGAAAGTGTATGCTATGAGTTTCATCAAAATAACCACCCCTTGCTTTTATCGCAGCAGCACAGATTTGCAGCATCATTTCCAGTTTTTTTTTGGAAATAACTTGTGCCAAAACCCTCCAAGCACCTTTTCAAGCATGCAAATAGTTTTGTCTCATTTGCTAGCCTCTCATTTCAAACTTCTAGGTCCAACTCATCCCATGCCAACTCAGTGGAAGGAATTTCTTAAATGTGTGGACCCACACTTCTGGCTTGTAGTGTGTATGTATGTATATACAGGGCTGGATCATGATTATTCAGAGTGTCTTGTGGGGTATTCTCAGTTCAGTCATTAAAATAAATCATGTGCTGCTGTTTTACAACAGTTCAAAGAGAATTCATGAACTAAACTTTTGGTGGCATATTCTTTTAAGCAAGACCGGTAGTTCTGTTATTTTAAAAGCCTAAAATTCTTGTCACGTTTTGCTGTACTTGTGTTTATTATTGTGGTTTCACTCTAAAAAACAGACTTAGTCCCAAGGTAGAAAGCTTAAACAAGCTTAAATCAGGCCTGGCTTTTGTACTGTACTGTATAAACTGTGTACATAATTTCCACATGAGTAAGATATCCTCACTGTTGTAACAAAACAGGAGATGTAATGCAAATATTAATTGAATTGTTTTGAGAAAGAGAACTAGCAAAAGAGAAAGAGAGGGAGAGAGCCATACAGAGAAAGACAGAGAGAGAGAGAGATAACTAAATAAAGCAAAGCAGGAAAGATATAAATAGGATAAGGTTAAGGAGGAAGAGAATGGGTCTGTGTGTATGTGTGTATGTGTGTGTGTGTGTGTGTGTGTGTTGTGTAAAGAGGAGAGATTCTTCAGAGATGCACGTGATTTTAGAAGTGTTTAGTAGAGCCAACATGTGCCTGCACTCCCTTCTGCACCACACACACACACACACGCACGCACGCCCACACGCACACACGCACACACACACACTCTCCACGGACCCCTCACCCTAACACACACAGCATTGTCCAGGTTATAAATGATTCGCGCCTGATTTTTTTCTATTTTGGCTTCAATTTATGAACTCATTTCCATATTGACAGTGGTATGCCCCATCCAATTTACACGGGGGGCCCAGTGGAGCAAAGTGAGGGGGAGGAGCCAAAGGACTCATCAGCTACTAGCTTCAGTAGAGGGGCACCCATTTAATTGCTGTGGAGGCCAGCATCTGGTGACTCTGTTATGCTGTTATTGTGACTGTCCTCTATCTTCTGATGAAACGTTATTATGCTGATGAGAGGATGACCTTCACCCAAAGGGAACAAGAGGTAACTGAATGCTTTGAAAATGATGTATATATTACATTCTGTGCTCTTCCCATTCCCAATACAAGTCTTGGCCCAGTTGTGTAGGCCTAAGTTTACATTTTGGTTTGCTTAAGGTTAAAGCTATATGTCTAGGTGTAGGGTCAGATTTTGCAGTGCAGTGTTTTTATTTTTATATAGTACATTCACTGAGAATTCTCTAATTAAGGTTCCTTTTCTTGATCAATCTCACTGTATACCCCATGATACAGACATTTTACTGTGGATTGGTAGAGCAGAAAAGTTCCATCAGTTCCAAGCAGTAACATGAATAAGCAGTACACTAATTAGTGCAGCGATGTGCAGTTTTAGCTCCGTTTTTACCTGAGCAACATTCAAAGTTTTGCCTTACTCTCTGTCTGCTCTCTCTCTCTCTCTCTCTCTTCTCTCTATCTATCTATCTATCTATCTATCTATCTATCTCTCCTTTATGCTTCTTCTGCAGTGTTTGGACTGTGCAGTAGACCGTGAACCAGCCTCAATATGTGCTTGATGCCCCTGTTCATATAGCGAGAGATTTGAGAACACACAGACAGAGACAGCCACTGAAAGAAAGAGAAGAGACAAAGACATAGAAGGACTCAAGGTCACCCCTCTGCTTTCCCAATGAGATGTCCAATGAATAGCCAAGCGCATAAGGCCTCTGCTTTCATCCTTCAAGTCATAAAACCTAAAAATACCTTACACGCACTGAGCTGCTGCGCATGTTTCTTATGATCTCTGTCTGAGTTTCTTTAGTTTTGTACCTGAACTCAGACAGCTAATACAGCAAATAAGTTTTGGAAGTTATATTACCAATTACTTTCATGCACGTTGCATGCCTAAATCATCACACACTTGTCTCAAACTATGTTGGGTTGCAATATAATCTCAAATAACACTGTATTGCATATGCTGTTATCTCTAAATGTGGGCAGAAAATGTATAGAATACCTTAAAACAATAGCAGTATGTCATCATGATGCCTATAATTCTGTCAAATTTTAGATTTAGTATATGATGCAATGACCAAGCCAAAGCAGGCCTGTTGGGTTCATTAGCCTTGTAGGTACAAGGTACATA
>JBBPDB010124751.1:0-17283 GCA_037974465.1 Brachypetersius altus
ATATTTATACCCCAGGGAAACAGGAAGTGATGAATTACTAATTAAATGTTCCTAGATACTCTGATCAACTTTGTAAATTACTGTAGAAATGACAGAAATACTTCAATTACATTTATTTCCTAGGGATTGTTAGGGGTACCAATAATTGTGGAATGGGTGATTGTATGAAAAATAATTATTTCGTAGTCAGGGAGGTTTTTTTTTGTGATTTGGGACAATGTCAGTTTTCATCAGGCTGCAGTCATACAAAACTGATCATCTCAGATTAGTTCTTGCCAGCATATTCCCCATTTCTCAACCCCAGAGAAGAATTCTCCTCAGCGCAGAAGAATTATTTCATCTTGACAGAATGAAAACATTTGAACTGACTGCTTTTGGGCTGGATGTCTGGGATTTGCACTGATGAGTTAGAAAAGATGTGTTTAAACTTGTCAGGGAATGAGGTAACTTTTCAGAATGAAAAACTAAAAAAGGAACTCTACTGAAACAGTATGAAACAGTATATTTTAGTAATAAAATAAAAAACATAAAAGGAAGTTGAGCGGTTGTGCCATTTGACATCTGCAGGCATATATGTAATTTCAGCAAGCCTGAAATTACAGGGCTTAAACATAATTTGGCCTTTCGCTCACTAGAGTCATAAACTAACAAAGCCTCTTTCTTTTCCACATAAAGCTGTGAATGACGTTTATCCCAGTATCCCTTAGGTGGAGCAATGGGGAATCATAGAAGAATAAAATGAATGCAAGTGAGTACATCCATTTTAATAACTGATATATGCTTGTCGTGAGATTGGAAGGTTCAACCTGTGTTCAAGGTCCTTCTCAATATGACCATGTATACTGTGAAAAAAAGTGCATTGTAATGGAGAATTAAAAGATATCATGCTTTTAACTATTTGATATAAAAACATTGAAGAGTTTAAGGTGTGACTGTTATTAAAAGAATGAACATTTACTTGCCTTAAAAACAGAAGTATATCGTCAGCATACAATAATATCTGGTGCTGTGAATTACAAAAAGTGATGTGACTCTTAAATGTGATGTTCCTGTGTGTGAGTAATGGGTATTTCATCAAGTTCTATATTGTGACCATCACTGGTCCAGTGTGATTTTTAAAAAAACAGCTACCAGATAGGATCAATTTCTGCCTTCACAGTCAGTAAATGTAAAGCTATCAGATTCTCATAAAAAGGTCAACAAGTGTATTACATTGTAACAGTACATAATAAACCGCTGTACTAGTCCTATAATTCTTTGACCCTTTCAGGTACAAGATGAAATGTATTGAAATAAATATGCAAATGTTCAATTTTGACTCAGCTTGAAAACTTTATTTGAATACTAATATTTAAGTGTTTTCAAAGAAAACTTTGAAAGTAAATTTCAGTTCAGGACTGACCTCTGATTAGTTCACGGTTTCCATTAAGTTCTACAACCATAGCATATGTTGTTGTTAACTTAGGGATCTGTTCCCTGAATGTTCAAAAATGTAACTTAATATTGAAGCATATATTACTTGATACATAGATACCTAGATCAATGTTATGAAAGAGATTATATTAGCTTGGAAAAACAGGCAAAATAGGGCCCAAGTTTTTATTTCCAGATTCACAAGTGTTTTACCCTTTTCAGCATTACATATTACATACAAAAAATACAAAAGATGTGTTCATTAAAGTATAGTAAAGTAAAAGGTTGTATTTGTACAGAAGACTATAGGACCCCTGGTTCAATTTTCTGCCACTGTAAAGGAACCTGAGTGGGTAAATTTATCAATGAGCCACTTCGTTTAAAAAACAACCTTAACAGTATTTTAAAAAATCAATCAGTGAATTAAATAGAACTGTTACAAAGTTCTGAGAATTAAAACATTGAATCAAAATACTGATCTTCTCAAACATATTGATAAAGGTAAGGCAAAACAAGCTCATACAGTGTTCTGACTGATTTTAAAGATAAACTTAAGGTGCTTAATACATTAAGTGTGAACAACCAGAGCTACCAGGCTCTGGTAGCTTACATCACAAAATGTTATATACTCACATCTAATGACGCCAAATGTGGTGTCACATAAGTGACTTACAGTAATTTGTAAAACTTTGAACACATCTGGTCAAATGACTGATTTCTCTTTTTGTAAAAATAAATGATTACACAAGCCTTGTAATTTTTGCATTTTTGAAAAATTAAATAAATTGTAAAAATAAAATGTGGCTGGATCTCAGGGTGCCTGTCTACAGGCAGCAAAAGGAGGCACAGACACAGACTTCCATCTTTTTACTTTGACTTTAATTTCAAAATAAAAAGGCAAGAGGGCCTACACACACAAAACCCAAAAACAAACCTCACTTAAACATGAACATCAGTTAGCTGTAACTACTGAACTCCAAACTAAAACTTAAAAGCTTACAAAGTCCACTTCTATAACAGAAAAGGGTGTCCTTTAGCATCCGCCAACCAGGGATGTTACACTGCCACAGTAATTGGATATTTAAGCAAGAAGACTTAGTGTTATATTGAACATTTATAAAATTGGAATGACAAAATAACATGGTAGAAATAGAATAAAACTCTGCTTATAAAAAGCAAGAACTTTGCCAGCACACTTTGACCTCCAGTGGGCTTCTAAAACATGTTTTATGTGGGTTATATTGGCTTATGGCTTATACATGCTGGAGTGTGTGGATGACACACAAAGAGCTTTTTGCATAAACGAATGAAGTGCAGGTAGAAAGCTAAACCATTTGGTTGGCTTTCAATAATTTTTTGTCATGTGTATGTATGATACTCATATACGATTTATATCATTTGAGTGTGTGTGTGTGTGTGTGTGTGTGTGTGTATACAGGCGGTCCTATGACAGTGATGTAACCCGAATTTTGGTGCCAGTCGAAATACCGCCTAGCCTCAGTCACTTACCGAACCTGACACAGCAGAATCATAATCTAGTACATATAAGCTACAGAAAAAGAAAAGGAAAACTTCTTCACTCATACGCTGCATTACTGCGTATTCTTCCACCGCACACAACCAAAGCAGTTCGCCCATGTAGTCTGCATGTACAAGGCTAAAGGTCCAAACTGAAATGCTCACATTTCAGATTTTTATAGGAGTGACCGTTGTAAACTCAAAATGTTTTCTGAAGAGACAGCTGGAACCTGTATATATACCCTGAGTGGGGCATATATATATTTATATATATATATATATATATATATATATCATATATGACACACACATACACACATGATCATTCACAATTAGCTTGGCAAAGTAATGCATTTGCACAACTCAGTTATAGTAAACTACATGATATGCCAACATTTCACATTATTTAGCAAAACCTCCTCGAGCCACCCCTTTCAGAAAACGGTGGTTTGTAAGTTTGCATGTCAAATCATGTCCAGATAGGAATGAAACTCTTCCTGTTCTACAGTGGAAAAGAGGCGTCTGAGGGTCTGTCTATCAGGCGGTACAGTTTGTACAGTTGCGCCGACAAACGGTCAGGATGGTGTGAAGAGCGGCGGTCACATGCGTAACCTCGGCAAAGGGCTCGTATTCATCACTGCCTACTTTACTCCAGAGGTAGGTCCTGCCTATCTCCAGAGCAGGGAAACGGCAGTGGTCCAGCGGCCAAATCTCAAAAGACCTTCCAAGGGATTCAACAGTGGTGCTGATCCTCATCACATGCTTTAGCACCACGTAGCGCTTGTCCTGCTTCACCGCCACACTCTCCACCGCACCTATCAGCACTGGAAACAGCAAACACGTTCTGATAAACATCGGTCAAAGGGAAAGACAAATAACTCACCTGTATATTCCTAAAAAGTATGTTTGCAGGTGGAGAAAATACATTCAGCTTTTGTTATTGGCTCATTTTAAATATCAAATTCATATATATACCTGGCTTTTCGCAGAGTTTAGTGATGTCGTAGTACATCAGGGGGTAAATAAGCTTTAAATCTAGCAGAAGATAGAAAGATCGATGAATTACAAAATAATTAAACTGTTGATGCAACAGACATGGCACTTTTCAGACAAATTGATGCAATTCTCTTCCTGTGCTTCAGATCATTTCCCGAGGCTGTGAGGGAACATTATTGAGAATAAAGAGCTTTACAATGTTGCTACATACTTTCTGCAGATCTGTTTGTCGGTGTGGGAAGGAGTCGTCCGGCGCAGCACCTCCACAGGGACAGGTCGTAGTAGAGGTGGCCACAGCAGGAATGGCCAGCCTTGGACATATAGGCCAGAGTTTTCTCTGTGGAGTGGCAGCACTGCTGTTCGCGCGTATTGGTCAATAACTGAGGGCCACAGCACGCAACCACTTCTTTATTCTTAATGGAGGCCAGATCATGGAGGTGACCAGAGCAGCACTTGTGTGTCCCATCGTTAAGACGGTAAGAGTTTGTGCCACAGCAGGCTGTGTCATTTGTTGACTTTTTATGACTGAGAATAGAGAAGAGAAAAGAGAGAAAGGGGTTGATACAGCGTAGTGGGTAACACTGCTCCACAGGCTGGGGTTCCAGTCCCAAAATAAACAAATATTCGGCTAATATTTTATGAAACTGTATGGAAATTATTATTCCCCCAGTTTCGCCACATGGACATTTCAGGGAGAACCACCTTATTCATTACAGTGGACACACGAACCAGGGGCTGGTAAATTCATGTCGATAATGGTCAAATAGAACGATTTTTTGGACACACTGCATGTACAGCTTTCCCACCAGACGCTGGGTGTAGTCTTTAGAAGCAGTAAATGTTTCAGCCGCCTAGAACCCCTCCCCACTGCTGTGATTAATTCAGACCTGGCAGCATTTCACATCAAGGCATTTTGGAAAACGGGTGGAACTTCCCAGCTGATGAAGGGCTAATCAGCCGAGAAGCTGGATCATATGTGTTGGATTAGAGAATAGTTGAAACTGTTGAAAGGGCTGGAGAACATCTAAACTGTAATACGTCAAAGTAAAATGGCTCTCATAGTGACACGTGAACACACAAGACCAGAGCACACAGCGTGAACAGAGTGAAATCCTTTCTCTGTATTCAACCGTTCAACTGTTTATCTCAATTTAACCCAAGTAACACCAAGTGAGGCAGTAGGCATCCAAGAACACAGCACCCGAGGAGCAGTGTGTCGGGACGGTACCTTGCTCCAGGTACCACTGGCAGTCCTGGAATTTAATCCCATGACCTTCTGATCGCAGAGGCAACCCCCTAACCACCAGGCCACCAACTGCCCCAAACAGCTTTTCACACAGTGAGGGTCTATAATGTTCATAAAGGTAAAGAAATTCATCACATTAATTGGCTACCAGAATAAACACTGCTTCTGTTGAGGTAGCACAGTTTGCTTTGAATGGAAATGGAAGTTTGTCAAAGGTAAACATCAATCAATAAGGTATTTCTGTCTTGTTATTGATCTAACAAATTATTAAGAACTTAATGAATGATTGTAAGTACATCAGCTCATAGTGCTTATTCACTAAGTGGCCGTCTGGAATCAACTCTAAACAGTCTAACTTTTTTAAATGAACAATTACAGTAATCTCCCAGTTTTACGCGGATCAGGACTCGAGGATTCAGTCACACCCAGATTTTTTAAAAGAACAAAACTCATCAGTTTATGCGGAAATCCCCACAATAACGCAGAAACTGCAAATATCCTCGCCTTTTGAGAACCGAGTTGTATTACCGCCACCAGCCCAGTTGAAAAGTTGTCAACCACCATAAAAAGAAGAAGATGAAGAAGCTGCTGCAGCATGTAGCATGACTGCTCCGTGTCTTGTCCTTGTATTTGTGTTTTAAACTCCCCCACCACATATTCAAGTTACCTCAGTTTATTTAGTATTAGTAAGCTGTGCCCTGTCTAAACATGTGGGTAGAGAAAGTTATTTCAATCTTTCTTTTGTATACAAGTCTTTGAACGCTGTTAATGCTAACTGCTAATGCTAACAGTGTTTCTCTCCCTCTCACACACACACAAATAAACCAATACTTCCTACACTGTCCCTGACTTGACTGAGCATCAGCGCAGAGAGCTGTCTTGTTCTTTTGTGTACGAGATTTTGCATGTTGCTAATGCTAACCCTTAATGCTAACTTTTTTTTAAGCAATAAAGTTTTCTGATTATGATTTAATTTCAGTTTAATGCATTACCTTTAATACACAGAAAACCTCTGTATGCTTGAGAAGTCTTCACTAAAAGTGGACAGAGGTATATGGAATGGTGGTGGCCTAGTGGGTAGTATACTTGCCTCTGGACCAAGAGGTCATAGGACCAAATCCTGTATACATTATGAAAGGTTGCTATGATTAGACAAACTAGTAAACAACAGACTCTTACACTATATCAGTCAATGGTTAAAACCCTTTTCCTGTCACATAAGAAATCCTAACATGTACAGATACGCCTACGGGGGGATATCACGACCGAGAATAGAGTAGCACTGATAGGTTAGAATTAAAAAGAATGTGTAGATAGATAGAGCCAGAGAGCAAGAGAGGGGTCAAATTCTTGCAGAAACAGCTCTTGGGACAGGTCCCTTTTCAACCACACAGACGCTTTCCAATAATGACAACAAAAAAAAACACAGAACAAACGGATCCACAGTAGCTGGCCAAACAGGAATCTTACACTACGTCAGTCGATGATTAAAACCCTTTGCCTGTCAGATAAGAAATACTGACGTTGGGCCAGCAGTGCACTGAACTGCTTTGGGGCATTAGAAATAAAACCTCGACAGCTCTCGGCTGGAGGCAGCGCTCCATTAAACATCAATATTAGTGCTGTGCTACATTCAACTGTTCACTTAGTCGTGTCAGCACTGGAACATAGTGTTTTAATAGACCAGTAATATGCAGGGGTCGATATAAGTGGTACGCAAGCCCAAATAGACAGAAGGGGTATGCAAAATCCGCACCAGTTTTGAGTCTTCATAGCTCAAACATAGCTCTAATTCATGACTTCACAGGGTGCGCAAGCCAAACACCCCCCCAATCCCCCCGGAACCATGCCGAGACATAAACCACAGCGCACACAGATTCCCCCCACCCCAGCACTGCCTACCCGCCCCCCAAACCACGGCGCAACCCCCCTATACCTTGGCACGCGCCCTCTCCAACCCCACCACGGCCGTAGCACACCCCCAAAACCACTCGGACCACGGCGCGCTCCCCCAACACAAAGCCCCACCCCACCCAGACCACAGCGCGCACCTCCAAACCCACCCACCCGGACCACGGAACTACAGCAAAAAAAATTATAGCAATCCCTGTGAATATGCCTTTGTAACACATTGACTGATGGCATGCCTTCTAAGGAGGAAAAAACAGCAATTTCAACAAAAAAGCTTCAGTCTAGACACTGGATTCTGCTGAAACAGACCACTCTAATTATGAGACCAATAAAACACAGATGCAATCTAGACGCTCTTCTATGAATAAACTTTTTCCAGAACTCAGAGCCAGTGCAATGTGATGCACATGAGGCAGTTAAGCTCCCTTGTATTAGTGAGAGACAGCGACCAGACACTGATGCTGACCTTCGTTTAAGATTTCACTGGACCAGACAGCCTGTGTGTGGATTTCCTGAACGCAAGCCAAGATAAACATGTTTCTCTACCAACACTATGTCTGGGAATGTGAAGTTTTAACGGGGGACTCTGTTGTTCTCTGCTGGCAGTGTTCTGCTGTCTGGGAACGCAGACATTGCAAGTAAGTAGCCTGGGCTCTCACACACCTTCATGCAGCTGCATTTTGGAGCCGTAGATTTACGATTTCAGGGCGAGTTATAACCCATTAAATAAAAACAAAGGTCCCACAGAGGATAAAACATCCGTCTTCCTGTCTATCGCTTCCCTTCAACACACACATACAGACGCGGGAGGATCTCACAACTGAGAGCAACAAAGAGCAGCACTGATCGGTAAAAAAGGCAACGTGTAGGCGCAAGAAAGACAGATTTGACCTGTGGGTCAAATTCCTGCAGAAACAGCTCTCGGTCCCTTCTCAACCACACCCAGGCTTTCACAGAACAAACAGACACGCAGTAGCTGGCCAAACAAAAACCTCCAACCTGGTAACAGGCGAGACCAAACTTTCACTGTGGCTAATATAAAGAGAATAGTAATCGGCAGTCTAGGAACACGAGGTGAAAAGTTATTTTGTTGGACAGTGAAATCTATATATATATATATGAATTGATAAAGCACTTTTAAGATAAGATACGATCAGGTTAGATAAGATTTAGATCAAATAAACCTTAGTCGCACAAGTGATAAATTCGCATTGTTACAGCAAAGGACAGAACAAAAGGTAAGAGCAGCAACACAATAGAATAAAAACTAAACCAAACAGCAGTACGGTATAAAACAGTACACTATATAAATAATATAAATAAGACTATAATGCCATCTTTACAAATTGCTCAGGAAAACAATCTTCTCTCAAAAAACACAAGATGTCTCTTACCGGACTCTACAATTCAGCTGCAGCTTCATGCAAAAAGACACATTTCCTTCTTTCCAATCGTGCTGTGTGGTTTTTATCCTAATCACACCTAATCCTCTTAATCTAACAGAAGAAAGCGGGTCCCGTACCTGTGTCCACTGCAGCAGATTTCCTTAGAGGGGTTGAAGGTGTCCTTTCCGCAGCACTGCTGGCCTGCAGGTAGGTGGACGTGTTTCTGGCAGACGGTGTAATTGTGAAAAGCGTACGGTACGTCCCCAGCACACATGCGATCAGGTGGCTGCTTGCGATACAGTCGCCCACCACAGCACAGAACTCCCTCTTCTGAGAGCTCATACGCTTCTGCACCACAGCACTGCAGAACACACAGCATAGCTCATATCCTGCAACCTCACTGCTATTAGTCATACCAACAATCAACAATCAGGCTACAATTTTTTCCAATGACAGATGACAAAAATAAAAATAGCATGCACCGGCTTTGAAGGATTCCAAAATACTGAAACAAATATACATGAAAATATATAAACGCAACCAAAAATGTGTATAAAATGCATTATCAGCTTGACCATTTGTACACTTTTCTCAATAAATTGTCCTGTTTAATCGTTTCAGTCCTACTTTACAGTGCCTACAGCAGGTTTAGTTTTAATTTTAAAACAGAAGAAGAAAGTGACTTACTTGAGTGAAGACGGATTTTTTGGGCATAGGATACCCCAAGCAACAGATATGGTCAAGGTGAGCCTTTGGTGTTTTGGAAGGAGCCGAGTCTGCAGTAAAGTATAGACCGAGCGAGCGAGAGAGAGAGAGAATAAGAAGGGAGGGGAGACGTCCACTGTGAAAAACTTCTATGCAGTGAGCTCATAGACAAGTAGCTGCACTTTAGATAGCAAATGGTGTTCTCTCTGCCAGCTACCACCATTCAATTAATTTGACACTGCCACCGCAGGAAGGCTCGAGGCCGGGCCGAAACAGAGATCCAGAGAGACCCGGCATGCTTCAAAGGTCGAATACGGGAACTTCCCAGTCAGGACTCACATGTATGAGTTGGCTGTCTTATAAACAGCCTACAGAAATACTTGTGTTTGCTTTAGGACATGAATGCTAATACATGCCAGACTTTCAACAGGCCCCCGCAGCCAGAAACCAGCACTGGTGCGGGTTAACCTAAACCTGGCTGCATACAGTCAATTTTGGGCCATGCAGGAACATGCATAGAGCTCAGAGGACGCTTGAGTCTCTGCCCTTTTGACCTCAGAATGTATGAGGGCTTTCCTGGGCTCAGCGTTCCTCATGACTTTGTTTTAAAATGGTTATTTCGTAAAGTGTGGCTCAGAACCAGAAAGGGTACCAGAACTGAGTGTGCAAATTGACCTGTAACCTAAATTAAATTACAGGCCTACCGACGTACGTCGCTCTGGATAAGAGCGTCTGCTTAGTGGCGTAAACATAGTCGCACACAAGGGTTATTTGGCAGCAAAAGTTTTAAATAAGCATTCAAATGCGATAAGTGGGCCTGCTCTCTCGCCACTACCTGGTCGAAACGCAGAGGGCATGATGACAGAGTGTTCTCTGAGGACTGTGTTCCCGTGACTGAGAGAGTGAGAAGAAGAGATCACTCGCACAGATACGCGGAATGGAAAGTTAACACGGTTTTCACTGCCATCTCATTCAGCTGGAGATATTCGTCAACAAGACAGACTGAACTGGACGAGAGCTCCAAGAGTTTATCCAGGACCTCAGAGGGCAGATGTCGAGAACGGACCTCGTACTCACTGTGAAAGGGGATTTTGAGGCAAAATGTTTTGGGAAGCTCTCGCAGGTGGGAATGCAACAACAAAAAAAAACAAGGGGTGGGGCATGAACTCAAGGAGGCGGGGCTTGGCCCACAGTGACAAGCACGGAGAGTACGCCGGATCTGACTGGTGCTAAAGTAACAGCCTTCCCACGGACCAGCGCCGGTCCACGGGCCACTGGGCATGGAACTATAATGTAAGCGTCCCATTTAAAAAAAGATGACTTTGGTCTACAGCAGAGGGACAGCGTTTGCAGGAAATTCGGGCCGGTGTGACTCTTTTGACTCTTAGTCTCTGGCTCTTTTTCTCTTTTCTCTTTGACAGGGTTTGTTATGGTGTAATGGTGTTATGGTTGTTATGGTGTTGTTATGGTATTCCACCATTAACTGTTGTTGATTTAAGTTTAGCTTTATATGTATTAAGAACAGTTGTGGACGACTTTAAGCACTGATGTACGTTGCTCTGGATAAGAGCGTTATCCAGGTGCAAACCAGGTCACACCGTGCTTAAGGAATGTGTCCGCAGTCTGAACACTGAACTTTTAGCAGTGGGGCTACATCTGAACTGTCCACTGCTGTTTACATCCACTGACAAATCTGTGGCTCCAGTAGAAACAACCAGATGTTTTCATCCTCATCTCTCTGCTGCACCTTGCCTACAATCACAGAGACAAGCCAGGAGGATCTCTAACGATCATGTTCTTTCATTTCTTCAGTGCCTTCAACACCTTTCAGGCAGCCCAGCTGGGAGTTAAGGCGTCTGCTGTGCAGGTTTCTGTACTACATGACTGAAAGTCTACAGTACATGTGAATCTGTAAAGTACTGGAGCTCCTCAGGGAACAGTTCTGTCACCGTTCCTCTTCACCCTGAACAAGTACAACACAGAGGACTGCCATCTGCAGAAGTTCTCAGACGACTCAGTAATAGCTGGATGTATCAGGAGTGGGGACGACTCGCTATGCAGGATGTCAGTGGACAGTTTTGTGGGCTGGTGTGAGCTGAATCAGCTGCAGCTCAGTATCAACGAGACTAAAACACTGGACCTGAGAAGATCACGATCTCCTGTCACTCCCTGTCCATTGGGGGGGTGGATGTAGGGATTGCTCAGAGCTACAAATACCTGCTGTACACACCTATATAGGCTGTACCCCCTATACAGACTCTGATCTGCAACAACATGTTGTGGCTGTTCTATGGGTCTGTAGTGCCCAGAGCCAGTTTCTGCGCTGGAGCGGCGGTTTGAAAGTGTCAGACATGAAGAGACTTAACAAACTGATCATTAAAGCGGTTCAGCGGCAGGTGAGGGACTTGACAGCGTGAAAACTGTGGCTGAAAGGAGAACATTCAATCCGTCTTCCATCACAGCGCTTTCATTCATCTCCACAGGACATCTTCCACAAGCGCTGCATCAGAAAGGCCTCCTGCACTGTGCGCAACTCCTCACACAGGCTCTTCACACTGCCCCCATCTGGCAGACAGTGGTGCAGCATCAGAGCCTGTGTGAGAGCTTTTCCCACAAAACTCAACACACTGCCCCCCCACCCCGCTCCACCACAGGTTCTTTGTGAGAAAATGTCAATCTCCTTAGTTATCTCTTCATGTGTGGAAGCTCTGACCCGTGTTATTATCTGAGGGCAACAAGTAATCAGACAATATCAACACGGTCTGTGCTCTTAGCAGTCAAACAATAAGAAAGACATCCAACCTTTTAGCACATTCTCCTCACAGCGACGGCTGTCGGTGATATTTTCCACGGTTAGATCATCTGTGCAGCACTGATTGTCTTTGTTGAAAGACGTATTGCCACAACATACATGACTTTTCGTTTTCTTCTCCACGATCCACTGTTTATTACAGCATAGCTGGTGCTCCGGGTCATACAGAGCTGCGGACGAGACAGAAAACGCATGATAAGGTCACGAAGAAGACATCTGTTAAGATTTTTTAGAGCAGAAACAACCATTCACTGATCCCCATGTTAGACTGTCATTTAATCTTCTATTAAAAGCCTGATTTACCGGCACCCTTGTGAGGATTAAGTGGTTAAAGAAAGTGAGTGAGTGGCTGATTGTTGCCTGGGGCGGGGGTTGGGGTGCGGTTTAAGAGCAGACATTTTTTAAATATCGTGGTTGTGATCAGTCAGGATTTCCCTCTCCTCTCCTGGCAAAGAACAACAAACAAAACCATAAAGTTAACAAATCAGAAAAGAAATGTTTATGAAAGAAACAGTAACGTTGGACAGTAAAACTGTCCAAGACGTACTGAAGTGAACGTTACTGTTTCTTTCATAAACATTTCTTTTCTGATTTGTCAGAACTGTCCATGCCCTATGAATAATAATAGCTGTAGGAAATTCTTCCGGCAGGCGATTTAACTCACCTGTGACCGATGGCAGCATAGGTGTGAAAGTGTGAAATGTTTTTATTTGCTTGCTGCATTAATACAGGTGACTTCACTGAATGTTAACTATGGTTTTGTTTGTTGTTCTTTGCCAACATGCTGCCCAGTAGTGTTGCGCGGATCAGGAGATCCAAACCGCCCCTCCCAACCCAAAAAAAACACGTGAATAATGACCCAAAACCCGACTCGACTCAACCCGAGGAAAAAAACCCACCACTGAGCCTGTATTGCCATGGAACCTACCAATGAAGTGTCATTTGTGACTTTGTAACCCATAGATGGCATAGATTTGTGCTGCATTCAATTTTGACACAATTTTATGCGAGATTAACTGTGTACCACACAACAACAAACGATTTTAACGCCGTTATTTATTGAAGGGTTGCGGAATGTATGCGAATGTATGCAAAACACACTGGTCGTCAAAACTAACTAATCTGATCTGAGAACTCTATCAGATTTGAATGAACTTTAGTAGAACTTAGGTCTTCTTTTAACTTAATATTGTCTACAATGAAGTAGAGCAGAGCATACTTAACCAAACTAGTAGCTTATGCTACAAACTGAAAACTCCAAAATTGAAAAATATACGCCGACTGCATTTATGGCAGCTGTTTGGAAGCACCGTGGAGTCCACCATGCTGGGGTTTAGCCTATTTCGACCCGCTTCCAGCACGTGACCTGCTGAACTGAATGCTGTTTTGCCACTGGGCCTACCTGAACCGCAGTATTCGGTGTGGGTGTTGTTTCTCTCCAGTATGGTTCTGTTACAGCAGCTCTGATTACGAGGGTTGAAGTCCTTGGAACCACAAAGGTATGATTCTGTTAAATAGAAACATACACAGGACAGAGAGCCGGGTCAGATGCAAACAGTCAAATAATGTGATAAGCTTTCCAGAACTGATCACACCTGAGTCACAATCCACTGCGAAAGTGTGCTGAAGTCAAACAGCTCAGCTACAATTGTGCCATATCATCCTTTAACTGACAAGTGTTATGATGCATAGCAGTGATTAAGTAATACAGCCTTGGATTAATCATAACAATAATAATCATAGACCTACTACTAGCACTACTAAGAGTCTGTTGGATAGTTTCGAAGCAATCAATTACACACATTTACATTTACGGCATTTAGCAGATGCTTTCATCCAAAGCGACTTCCATTGCCCTCCTGGGGCAACTCGGAGTTAAGGGTCTTGCTCACAAAGCCAGTGGTTAGGTGAGTCCTGAGTAGGTGGTATGCTGAAGGTAGGATTCGAACCCATGACTTCTTTGTCCAGAAGTAAGTATCCTACCCACTAGGTCCCTACCATCCTGTGCAACAGTTTCAAGAGATTCAAGATTCTTTATTTGCCATTAAGCTCTTTGTATACGAAACAAGTGCTTGTGTGCTGCCCTCCTCGTGTGAAGTACTAATCAGGTAAAGACCAATGAGTCTAGCTGTGAGTCCACCAAGCAAGAACAAGGCTCTACTCACTCTACAGCACTCATTATAAATAAGCTAAGTGCCTCCACTACAATCCTGTCATTACCGATACCTGTAGAAGGTACTGGCAGTGGCAGAGCCAAGAAGGTTTCACTGGGGTGGCCCGAATGGTTTGGTGATCATGTTTGGGGTGGCACACTTGTTTCATTAGAAACAGGGCTGGACTGGCCATCAGGCATGGGATAAAAAATAATAGCGACGACTGTGACGCGGAGCTTGGGGTGGCCAATAGGATTCACCCATAACTCTGCCCTTGGCTCCTGGTATCCACACAGACAGAGGAATCCAACCTACCTAACCTACAACATTCAGTCAGTTGCCTGTGGGACTGTGGAATGGTCAGTCCGCAATCAATAAAGATGATTTAGTCTCTGCATATGCTAATCAGCTACCCCTTGATCTGCTAGCTCACTGAATCCTGGATACAGTAAGAAAACACAGCTACCCCAGCTGCACTCTCCCATACATCTCATTTGTTTGGATGAGGAGACGGAAGATCCTCATTTCTACTAACTGGAAATTTTTACCGCTACCACCAACTACGCCTCTTTTCGATACAATGGTCTCTTGGAATCTGCTCCACTGACTGGTACCAGCTCAGCTTGGTTCAACTCTTTCCATAACTAAAATCTGGTACCCGGTACCATTCTTGGTACCACCTTGGCCCGAGGTTCCAAGCGTTTCCGATTGGTGGTCGCCACCAGTTACGCCATATAGTTACGCCAGTGTTGTTGACAGAACGCTAGCATTAACGTTAGCATTAGCCTAATATAGCTTCTTTAAGCCTTGTTGGTGCCACAAGCCAAGGATAAGAAATACAACCCCTCTGATTTCATCCATGCTGGCGATTGTAACGATGCCGGGTTGTTTACCTCAGCTTAGAGCGCTCCGCTCGGGCTGCTGCTCAGAATGTTTGGTCACTATAGCGACCAGTTGTAGTGGAAAACTGTAGGTCTGAAACCAAACTGAACAGAGCAGAACCGAACAGAACCCAACCGAGCTGGTACCAGTCAGTGGAGAAACCGCTTAGGTGAACACTGTCATACGTGAAAACACCACAGGACACAGTGTGAAATTATTTCTCTAACCCGGAACACAGCGCACGTATCTTACTCAAGGGAAACTCAGATGCGCTTAGAAGTTGGGAATCGAACCTACACCTTCCTGATCGTAGGGTAGACGCCCTAACCATTAGGTTACGACCTGCCCCACATGCACATTTGGGCAGTTTTCTGGATGAAGTCCACTACTTGCTGGCATACTTTTTGCAATTTACACCTCATCCTTCAGCTTCCATTACTACTATACTGATGATATCCAGCAATACCCAGGGATTGACATAAGCGGTAGGCAAGCAAGAACTTGCGTATGTGGTACGACAAATGCGCACCAGTTTTTGCTGCGCAAATGCGTACCTAATATGAGTAACTTCATACCGGATCTCGAAGTGCCACCACTCAGTAAAGGAAAACCTTAACAAGAAAAATAATAATGGCGCTTTAAAATAGGGTCGCTTCTGCACCAATCAAAATTCAGTCAGAGCAGGTCTGATATAAGTACTTCTGTCCCTGCATACCCCGCCCCCTCGAACTTCAGGCCCCACCCCCTTGACTTCATGGCCCTCCAATAAAAGACCCGTTCTCCAGTCCAGAGAGGAGTGATCTGCCCATGTGATCCAGGATAAACTTTTGGAGATCCCATGCCATACTGGGTTACCGTCGTAATCCGAGTTCTGTCTGTCATGCTGTGAGGAAAATCCCCAGCTGAGCGAGAGGCAGTTACAATGATCTCGCCTTTTCGCTCCACAAATCTGAGTGAGACGCTTTTTTCACTTGACAACCACGAAAATACATACAAAAACAGGCTGAACTTGGAAACTTGCCCCCCCAAATTTTGAATTTTAATGCGTATCAATTCCTTCATGTAGGTATTTATTAGAGTACTACAGCAAAAAACGATGTCAACCCCTGGCTATACCTGTCCCTCCCAACAGAAGACCACAGTTGAAACACAACTTGTCTACCAAACATATTCACATCACTGCCTACAGCCCAGACAGAACTTCTGGTTGTCCCAGCCAATCCTATCCATCACATAATCAATATAAAAGTCACCTCTTCACTAAGGTGGTGCGAAACCTGGGTGTCATGATTGGTGACCAACTATCCATCTCCAAACATCGGACTATACCCTACTCAATCCAAGCTCCACTACAAGGATCTTATTAGTTATCTCTTCATTTGTGTGTGGAAGCTCTGACCCTTGTTGTTATCTAAGGACGATAAGTAATCAGACATTTTCAAGGTCATCTTAGCAGTCAAACGATAAGAAAGACATCCAACCTGCTCTCTTTCCACAGCAACGGCAGTCAGTGATATTTTCCACACGGAGATCATCGCAGCAGCACTGGCTGTTTAAACTGAAAGACTTATTGCCACAACACACATCATGTTTTGTCGTCTTGTTCACAACATGCTGGTGATTACAGCACAGTTGAGTCTTCTGGTTGTAGTTATCTGTGAACGAGACAAAAAAACGTACGATAAGATCACGAAGACACTAGATAAAAGATCCATTTTCCCTTCAGCCCAGGACTGAGAAGTAAAGGAACCACTGTAACACGTTTTATCCAGCGGTTCTCAGGATCACAAAGACGGTTCTCGTTTTCGATGGGAGCTGAGAGTGGAAACGTGGACTGTCTGGGATGCCCTGAAGACAGATTCATAGTTTTATTGGGCTTACCTGAGCCACAGCACTTTGCGTCAGCAGTCACTTTGCCTGAGATGCGTCCTCCGCAGCAGATCTCATTAAGAGGGTTGTAGGCCTTGGAATCACAGCACTGTGACACGACCTGGCTCAAGCCCACTGTAAGCTCACCTGCAAGAGTAATATATACCCCCATATATATTAAAGGAACACTTTAAAGAAACACCTTAGATACATCAGATCTCAATATGAAGTTGGATATCTATACAAATAACGACTGGGCAATGTCTTAGGAACAAAAGGATGCCAAGTCTTTTAATGGAAATAAAAGTTTTCAGCCCACAGAGGGCTCAATTGTGTAGACACCCTAAAATCAGAGTGAAATGAAGATGTGGCAGGCTAGTCCATTTTTTCAAA
>JBBPDB010124765.1:0-17280 GCA_037974465.1 Brachypetersius altus
TTTACACCACAGTCGCATCGGCACAGATCTGATTCATATCTGATTTATTTCCACATATGAACGAGGCCTGAAACCGATCTCAGAATTTCCGAATGCATGCGTTTTCTCCTGTTTACACTGTTTACGCTGACATGGAACAGATCCGATCTGTGTCACATATCAGCAAAAATCGGAATTGGGTCACATTTAACTGACCGTGTGAACGAGGCCTTTGTTGAGAAGTCCATTTGCAGATGGTCTCTGTTCTTGTGGCAAGATGTTTTGGTCACAGCCCTTTTCTGTCCGAGTGGAAGGGGCCATCAGCAGTCTTTCCTGTCCACTTCAGGGTCCTAGTGAAGAGAATGGTGATGGAGGAGGTGGGGACTTAGTGATGGAGGTGTAAAGGTGAACCCTCACTGACTTTGACAGGTTGACGTTCATCCTCTGCTGGGTGTTCATGATGAGGGACCTGGTGTGCAGGTCCTGTGGGGTAATGGTTCCCAGGAAGTGTCCACTGGGGAGTCCCACAGGACGTTGGGGTCTGGTGGTGCTGGGTCCTTCCTGTAGTCCACCATCACCTCTGCTGCTTTACAGCTTTGAGCAAAAGGTTGTCTCTGCAGGTTGTCTGTTGGCAGATTAATCCCTTCTTGAGGAGCTCAATGAGGGTGAATGGAGGTAACAGGATGTTGTGGCTTCAATTCCCAAGACCGCTAGGCACCTCAGAGGTACCCTTGAGTGAGGTACCGTCCCACACACTGCTCCCCCCACACTCCCTGGCTGCCCCCTGCTTCACTTGGTGAATGGGTTAAATGCAGAGGAAGAATAACGTGCTGTTCACGCCGTGTGCTGTGGTGTGTTCATATATGACCGAATGATCACGTTCACTACAGACCTGTCGGCTCTCTAGGTGAATTTCTTTGGGTCCTGGAGCGGGTCGGTTGATGGATTTGAGGTTGGACACAACAATACACTCATGTCTTAATGACCACAAGGTAATGGCAACAGGTCTATAGCCAGTAATCCTTGTGGGGACAGGGATGATGCGGGAGATCTTGAAGCAGGCTAAAACATGACTAACAAGGTTTTGTGGAAGGTCTGGCTTAGACTGTTAGGGTGTGCTTAGACTTTGCACTGGTCGCTTTTTATGATCACGTTTAATAATCTTTAATACATCAGTGGTCTCCGAATCATGATGTGTTTTTGTTTAGGGGTGGAGAAGAAATTTTGAGGTTTTTTCACACGTGGTGTGTGTGTGTGTGGACGAAACTAGCCAGTCTGTTGTGGCATACAGTGCCATTTTAACATCATTAAATAAAATCAGTATATCTGAAGTGGCGTTTTGAGCGTATTTGAATATTTGAGGGCTATGTCCTGTTTATAAATACAGCCTTAGGCAGGGCAGGAGCGTTCAGATGGAGAGCTGAAGTAAACAAAAAAGTTTGTGTGTTTCTGCACGAGTCAATATTCAACAGGGATCCGGGACGGCAGCTTCTGAAGGAGTGAGGTTACTGAAGAAATGCCCTCAAGCAGGAGGTTTTTCACTGGAAACATTGTCCAGCCGTCACCCACATGTCACACTCCTACGCTGCCCAGTTTCCACTAGACACTTTCAGGATCACTTTTATTCCTCTTACAGACAGCAGTGGTCTCCAATTGCCGGGACAGGTGGTCCTGAGTTATGGGCACCAGACTAACCTCTTTGGTGCATATTTATGTGGTACATGTTTCCCTGCTGTGAGAGGTAAGCAGGACTGCTCTGTTAATCTGTAGCACTCACACGGGTTATACATTTAGCTCTAAATGATGGAGTGTCACATTCAGAATTCTTTTGATGAGAGTGGAGACGTACGTTTTGCTGTCTGAAGACCATGTTCTCACCAGCGGTGTATTGTTCTAGCCAGACAGCAGTGCATGGGTGACTGTTGCCATATACAAGACCAATACAGTATCATTCAATAAAATCAGTACACTGGACAGAACATTTTCTGCATATTTGAATATTTGGGGGGTCCCTCGCCCCACACCCTTTATAGGGCTGGGCGATTTGGCCTAAAATCAAAATCTCGATTAATTGAACATTTTAACTCGATTACAATTAATGAACGATTATTTTATTAATTTTTCATTTTTAGTTCACTGACAGGTTGCTCAGTCGTCTCAGTGTTTAAGCTCTCCGTGCTCGACATGTCGGCGAAATAACGTAACGTAACGGAGCGGGGTCACGTGACTCCACACGCGGTAGTGCTTTTAAAGGGAAAGTAATCTAAATAATCGACCTGGAAAAATGTGATCGATTATAGGTTCTGAATGTCGATTTCAATTACTTTTCGTTTAATCGCCCAGCCCTAATTCACAGTGATACCATTGGCCTTTTTAAAGCAGGCATACACCAACTGGCCTCTTTATCAGAAACCCCTTCATTAAGCTGCACCTGAAGTTTGCACAGTAGAAAGACACAACACTATTATAAATGTTTTTATTACCTCCCGAAATATTGCAACTTCTTACATGTGGGTTTGCATCAGTCTGTGCTATATCGCCTTCAGCTGGTTCTAAATGCAGCAGCTCAACTAAGAAAAAGGAACCATATTTCTCCTGTGCTTCTCTCCACTGGTTGCCTGTGAGATTTAGAATAGCTGTTTTGAAACGTTGTTTGTTTCAAAGCTTTGCACAGAGCCGCTCCGCAATATATTTGTCACCTCCTTCACCCCACACTCTGCACCAAGATTCCTTAGTTCCTCCAGTTAACTGCTTCTTGTAGTCCCAAGATCATGAACAATGTCTCGGGGCAACAGGGCTTTCTCCATTGCAACACTCTGCCTGAAATGAGGTCTTCTCTCTTAAATATCTTTTTTTTTGTTTGATTCTTGTACTTTTTTAACTTGTACTGAACTTCTTAAATGTGACTTGAATTAAAAGTAGCAAAACAATGAAAGTATTCTTGTGGTAAAAAAAATAGAAAAAGCTAAAAACGAAGGTTGCGATAAAAAAAAGTTTACGTTAAAAAAAATTCTGCTCACAGCGCAATATTGAATTTGCGCCTTTTCTGAATCTGCGTGCCACGTTGTACCTTTCAGGCACCGGGGAGGTTGTTAACTCGCTGTCCATTTCCGAGCCTTTTTTATGGTTAAGGAGTGGCAAAAAGCGTTCGTAGCTGCGTTCACTGTCTGATTATTTTTAATTAAACCGCAACAGTCATCGCTTTTTTTTCTTAACTGACCTGAACTTGAAGTCTGTTTACGAGTCTGCTGTGTGTTTAGCGCCGCAAGACGGATTTGTTGCTCCACGTTTTTGTCACTTTCTGGCCGCCAAAACTGTGACCTCAGAACACTCTCTCTGAGCCACTCTTTCATGTAAAAATGCGCAGAAGAGACCAAATGGTGCGTCAGTTATGGATTTATATTTAATACACTAGACGCTTCTGAAAGCATTGAGCTCATTGATACTGATTGAGCTCCTGGTTCTCCTGCAGCTGTTGCGGAAGGAGGAGCAGTTGAGTCTGCGTGAGCGTGAGCTGAAGCAGAGGGGGGAGGAGCTGAACACGGCACGCCTGACACTTACTCAAACCCAGGACAAACTGTATGAGCTGGCGGAGGAGCATGAAGAAACGTGCAGGATCAACTCTCAGCTACAGGTTCAGAGGTACGAACCGCTCTGAGCGCCATCATTCAACAGTGGGGTTTGATCCTAGTGGCATTTATTTTGTATATTATGCTTCCCCATTCAGATTCTCTGTGCTCATTTCCATCTAAAGATATGAGAGAGTTTTCATTGCACACCTTGTTTTATTTAAATACAAATAAAGAACATCAAGGAAATAAAGTGCAGTTGATTACCACACTGCTGATAACTGGCCGTCCCCAACAGAGACAAGTTGTTGAGTGAGAAAGAGGAGGCGGAGAGGAAGATGTCCAACATGGAGCAGCTCATCCGGCAGGTGTCTGAAGACTTTCAGAAGGTAAACGCTCGTACGCTCATTATGGATGAGAAAATGTAATAATGTGTTGTGGTGTATGGATCTGAAGGTCAGTCAAATTTGCAATGGTAGCTTGAAGGTAGAATGGTAGGTTGAATTATGAGGAAATGTTGAGAAACCAGTGAAACGTCAATTTCATATGTTAAAAGACCAAAGCTGTGGCAAAGATATGTCTCATTTTAAAAGAAATGTGTGTCCTTTTTTGGATTAAAAAAAACCTAAAACACTGAAGTTTTGGCCACTGATGGCTGTCCTGGGTAATTTATAATAAGGGCCAGCTTTTTGTCCTAAATGTCAAAGGACTAGGGTTCAGATTGCAGTGCTTTATAATATGAATGCAGACGCCACATAAACCAGCTTTTTATTCAGTTATTTTTTATGTAGATCCAAACAAAGTATATAAAATGTGTTCACTGTTCTGCTTTAGGCACAGAGTGATGCAACATCCTTACAGGCGTCCTTGGATTCTCTGCAGACGGAACACAGTGAACTGAAGCTCCAGCATGAACAGCATAGGAGCAAGGTACGCAGTAATAGCATTCAAAGATTTAATAATTGACAATAGAAGACTAAAGTCTTTACTCAAGAATCTTCAATCATCTTTGATTTATGGCAATCATATGAATGAATCAACTAATTATAGACAGATGTATAGATGTGTGTATTTATGTTTTAAGACTGGATTTATATGGTCATATGATAATTGTCAGGCTGCGGTAACAGAGGAAGAGAGAGAGCGACTCTTGGCTGGTCTGCAGGAAAAAGCGCTCTCTCTGGAACGAAGACTGGAGGCTAACCTCTCGCAGGATGAACACCTACAGGAACTTCTCAAGGAGGTAAGGACATTATGCACATAACTGATAATAGGTTTATTTAGGTACATACTAAGCACTTTTAATCAAAGCACACCTTTGAATGTTTTGTTCTGGGTTTTCATACCAAGGACCATTCATATTCTGATCCTCTCTTTTATACACTTTTTTTGTCTGTCTCTGTGTGTTTGTGTGTCTATGTCTGTGTTTGTTTGTTTGGATGTGTGTCTATGCCTGTGTTTGTTTGTTTGGATGTGTGTCTATGTCTGTGTTTGTTTGTTTGGATGTGTGTCTATGTCTGTGTTTGTTTGTTTGGATGTGTGTCTATGCCTGTGTTTGTTTGTCTATGTCTGTGTTCAGAAATCCTCACTGGAGCAGAGGTTAGAGGAGGTGAGGGCTGAGCTGCTGGAGGAGCGAACGAATAACACAACAGCAGTGAGCTCTCTGGAGGCAAAGGTACATGCCCAGGATCTACTACTGTAATCAGTAATTGTCTTTATTAAATGTTTGTAAGAAATGTTTGTTTTATTCTGGAGCTTATATAATCGAGGCTTATACGCTGTACAATAAACAGTAAAATCAGACATATGGTGTGCAAATATGTAGTAAGACATAAAATTAAGCATTATGAGTTAAAATAGAGTGTCAAATTAACACGTGTTTGTGTGTGTGTGTGTGTGTGGCGCAGATTTCAAGATTGAACACTAACGTGTCCGAGCTCCAGACACTGCTACGACACAAAGACGACTCCTCTAGATCATACAGAGAGAGAACAGACTCACAGGTGAGCTCACACTTCCCAGCACCTGTCCCAGCCTCACAGAGGAGTGTGCTCTGACCCTGTTGTGTGTTCTGGCTAAGATCGCTGATCTGGAGCAGAGACTGGCGGACTCTGGTGACCGGCTAAAAGGTCTCGAGCAGCAGCTGGCAGAAAGCGAAACACACAAGGAGAAACTGGTATGTTAAACTGAAGAGTTGGATTAATTCATTAACCCTTAGAACTCATTCTAAGGGTTAATGCATTTTTATAACAACAATTTACTATTTATTGCGCTTTCAGCACAACATGGGCCACTCACATTCTAAGGGTTAACTTTTTAATGACATATTTTAAGCACTGTTTATCTTGCTTAACCTGCTGATTGATGTTTGATGTGAGTGTTTGACCACCTTGTGCTCTGCAGCAGGTGGAGTGGGCAGAAGAGAGAGAGAGACTACAGCAGCAGGTCAACACTCAGAGGCAGAGAGGACTGGAGAAAACCGCTAAACTGGAGGAGGAGATGCTCATCCTGCAGCGCGAGAGAGAGACGGAGAAAGACGCTCACCAGGACAGCATGGTGTGTGTTTGTGTTTGCATATTTTCTGGGGAAAATCCTTACTTTGTAGTCAACCCAGAGAGAAGCAGCTCTAACTTACAGAATATGAAACCGCTCTTGACCGTTTCAGACTGAACAAACCAAACCATGTCTTTTTTTTTTTTTTACTTGAGGTTAAGTTGAGGGTTAGGATTAGGCTCTTCTTAGGACTCCTATTACATACAGATACTTGTGAAAATTGTTGAAAATTGCTCAGTCAATTAACAAATCCTAGTAAATTCACTAAATGATTTTAGTTGTAGGTAAGTTACACTGTGAGATTTGTAGGCTTGACTGTTTCTGATACAGATGTGGACACACACCTGATGCAACACAATCTACTAACAGTAATTCAATATTTATCTGAATGCTGATTCACTCAGTCTTTGTCTTGGTGTCTGTCTGTGCGTGCGTGTTTGTAGAAATTGCTAGAACAAGAGAAGGACTCACTGCTGAAGAGTAAAGTGGAGATGGAAAGTGCTGTGGAGAAACTCTCGGCAGAGCTCCAGCAGGCCAGAGTGAGTTTCATTTTCATGTCCACTTATATTTAATATATATGTAATATCACATGTGTTCCTTAAATACACATGTGATATTAACACGTGTGTGTGTGTGTGTGTGTGTGTGTGTAGCATATTGACTTTTTCTTTCTAAAGATTTTATTTAGATTTTATTTCGACTTTATATTAGATTATAGAAAGTCATATTATATTATATTGTTACTGTCTCTGTGTGTTGTGGCAGTCATTGCATTTGTGTCTGTGTCAGGCGGAGTTGAGCAGCAGACAGACTGTGAGTGTGGAGATCGCTAAGGCTTTGGAGGAAACAAGAAAGCAGAGAGAAGACCTCCAACAGCAGGTACCTTGTCTCAGTAGCTAGAGCTGGTGGAGGTGAACATCTGGTCATGAGATATACAGTAAACACCCCCTGCTTTTCGCGGGGGTTTCGTTCCATGAACACCCACATAGTGAAGAACAGTATTGTTGTGATGTGGTCAAGAAAATGTCCCAAACACTTTACATTTTCTTTAAGGCTAATGAGTTTAAAAAGCAATTAAAGATAAAACCTGTATTCATACTGTACAGTTTCACTGAAGTCCCGCAGTGCTAGGATGTAAAATATCGATGTTACCCCTGTATTGACTGTACCATAATTAATGCACACGCGTTTTCTTTGGTATGCGCTGTCATTTTCTTTAGTGTAAGCAGGGCAAATGCAGCAATAAATTAATTTAATTTACAGTACTAAAAATACAGGGCTTTCAGAAGAATAAAATGGAATGCATAAGAGCACTCGAGATGCTTCACAGGTTGAATTCTGGACTGCTGCGTCACAGGGCAGCAGCCAATCAGCAGGAAAAATAAATAACGTTCTAGGATTGACTACTTTCAAACCTCCCGCCTCAGCTGACTGTGCCGTCCCCCTCGTCCTGCTGGTTGTTTATGTTTGGGGCGGCGCTAAACAGCAAAGGTTCATTCCGTTCAGGTGTCTGATTGCCTTGGAAACCGCAATTTGGCTCTCAAGGCCCGGACGTCACAGTCAGCTGTACTCAGAGACGGCAGGTACGAAAATCTGTGACGGGCTGACACTGCGACTGCTGATGACCGAGTGAAAGTGTGGGGTTACTGTATGTGTATATATACATATGAAACCACTGCAAAAAATGTTTATAGGTACAAGTATTGAACTGAACAGTTTTAAGAACCGCTGACGTTATTTTTCCTAATTTCCAAATATAGATATTGTTCTTTAAAGCAAATCACTTGTTCACGCTTAAACAAAATGCCAATAAATGCCAAAA
This sequence comes from Brachypetersius altus, assembly GCA_037974465.1. NCBI lineage: Eukaryota > Metazoa > Chordata > Actinopteri > Characiformes > Alestidae > Brachypetersius > Brachypetersius altus. Next base: position 7,924 of record JBBPDB010124765.1, read on the forward strand.
ATTGTTGTCATAGAGATGCTTATTTAAAAAATAAATTCAGTGGTCACTTTTCGCAGGGGTTACGTTCCAAGAGCACCCGCGTATAGTGAAAAAACCTGCTGTTGTGTTTTTTTTTTGTTTTTTTTTTAAATGCCTATTTTTATACTGTAAACCCTAAATATGCCCCCAAACATGCTCCCAAATCACTTCAATTTTTACTTTAAACTCATTATCCCGGAAGGTATGGTGGAGATAAACGCACAGTACAGTTTACACTGAACACCAACAGCATTAGAACATAAATACCATGGTGAGTGTGAGAAAACGCAGTAACACACTGTTCTTCAACACTGTTCTTTCATTCTCAATTTCTACAGCTTTAAACAGACATTTGCAACACATAGATTTCTGTGCCCATCTCACCCAGAGCTCTCGAGTCACCCTCACGATACTCACGATAAAAATCTGCGTGAGACTGAATCAGTGACTGCTGATTCGCGTAAAACTGAGGGATTACTGTATATATATGTGTGTGTCCACTTTTAGCTGCATTTTTGCACCACTAGCACTACCATGACTTTACCAGTTAATATATTTTAGTGGTTCTCAATTCCAGTCCATTGCCCCCAGTCCACCGCACAAAGCTGACCATAAATAAAAAGCTAATACGTTAAAAAAACAACTAAAGTTATTACATTATGTAGGCTACAGACTATCCTCCAAAACCCAGCATATGTTCATCCAGTGCATTGAATCACTTTGTTAACCATGAAACCCTTGTTAGCCCTGGTAGACCACTAAATATGCTGGTCTTTTCTGATAGGTTGCGGAGATGTCCGAGTCTCTTCAGAAGGCGGTACAAGAGGTTCAGCGGCTCACGGAACAGGTGGGCGTGAAAGAGGCGGAGCTTAACGGTCTGAGAGAAGGTAGGACTTTAAATAAAGTGTAATTTTCTGATGCAGGATAGTGACATGTGCATATATGTGAACCAGGTGTATGTGTGTTAGACCTGCAGATGGCTCGCTCTAGTCTGTCCTCGCTGCAGGGCGAGTATGAAATTCTGCGTCTGGAGGCGGCGCAAAAAGAGCAGGAGGGAAACTCCCAGATTGAATCGTTGCGGCAGGAGCTCCTCACACACACTCAGCAACACAACTCCTGCAAGTCACAGGTCAGATAAAGAGAGCATGCAGGTGTATGAGAGAGAGAGAGAGAGAGTGAGAGAGTGAGTGTGTGCATGTATTAGAGAAAGAGCATATGTTCATTTATAATCCTTCCCTCAATATTGCCTGTGTGTGCGTGTGCTAGGTGTGTGACTTGCAGAGTGAAATTGAGAGTCTAACAGCCCAGCTGCAGGATGCAGAGGTGTGTGGGAGTGAACAGAATGGGGTTGTTACTGTGGGTGACCTGGACCAGCTGCAGAAAGCGAACAAAGAGTTGGAGCAGCAGCTGAGTGAGAAGAACAAGGTGAGACACACACTATTGGATCAAGTGGGTCAGACTTCTGGATGTGGTTTAGGACACAGTATGACTTGCTGTGAGCTATAAAACTGAACCACATTGTGTAGTTCAATGATGTGGGCCTTCTAAGGCCTGTTTTCAAGAACCGCCTCAGGAGTAGGAATTCTGATCTATAGTCCGTTTTCGTGGCCAAAGCTACCATAAATGTCTAGGAATCTGATCCTGAATCTGTTCTGTTCTGGATGGTTTTTGTAGTAGTGAGTTTTGAGAGGGTTAAGAGTTTATTTGGAAAGCTTTAGAGGATGTATTTACTCTTGTCCTCTAGTGTTTGTTAGCAACATGAGCCTTGTCGATAGAGTGGCCTCCAAACATTGTGTAAACTAGGTGTTTTGTCATGTTATTTCTTTGAATACAATACAGGCATCTAGTGGCCTAATGGTTAGGGTGTTGTGTCTGCAATCAGAAGGTTGTGGGTTCAAATCCCAGGACCCAGTGAAATTTTCTTAAGCAAGGTACTATCCCCACACACTGCTCCCCATGCTTGGTGTAAAGGTTAAATGCAGAGAGGATTTCACATGATTTACATTGTTGGGGGGCTTTCTTAAGGAGCTTCTTCAGTTCTGGGTTTGGGGGATAACTGACATCAGAGTCCCCAAAGGTGGTCCTGCACAACGCAGATCCTCTCAATTAAAATGATCAGAATTGTCCTTTATTTGACAGTCAGTCGCATGTTCTTGCAAGAGCCACAAAGCTTGAAGCCTCAGCATATTATCAAAATAGGTTGACAACATTAAACTTCTTTGTTATTGACTATAGTTTTGTATTAATACTTGCTTTTTCTCTGTATTTGGTAACATTGTAATTGTTTCTTACAGACCATAAAACAGCTGCAGCAGAGACTGGCAGAACTGAAGAGGACCCTGCAGAAAGAGCTGGTGGGTTTATAGGTGCTTGGAGTATAATATTTAGTTTTTCCCCCAGGCTATTTTTAATACAATATATTTTTGTAATAAAAAAGCAGCTCAGTGTACTGCTTTGATCCATTTACCTTTTTGTAAATGTAGATTTACATCTTGTAAAGTTTATTCCTCCGGTCAGTGTAGTGTTTCAGAAGCTCAGAGCTTTATACCATGTGTCTGTGGCTGTGGCCAAAACACGACCACACAACAGCATACCAGGAACTCTCCCCATTGTCCTCTAATCCTCGCGCGTTTGTTTGTGCAACAGAAGCTGAAGCCGGACACAGACACAGACAGCAAGGAGAAGCTTCCAGAAGGGCGGCAGGAGCGTCCAACTGAAAAGCCCAGCTCAGAGACCCCCGCTCTGGCCACAGCAGCCGTTCCAGCCCCTGGTTCTACATCGTCCACTGGCCCTGGAGCGATCGCTTCACACACAACCGTCATCAATAGCTCGGACCTGCTGGACACGCGGGAGATCAATTTTGAGTACCTGAAACACGTGGTGCTCAAGTTCATGTCCTCCAGAGAGGCTGAGGTGAGAGACGGACACTGCGTCCTACAGTCTCAGGAATAATGTATAACGGCTTTAAAATGTGTAGCGCTGAGATAGAAAGGCAATACATTGATAATAATTAATAACCATTTCATCATTTTAAACATAAGCACACTCTAGTTCCTTTCTTCACATCATGGAAGTTCATGGTTTGTTTACTCAGACAGAATGCTCACGACAGACAGAAAAAAGAAATAAGGAAAAGGATAAATAAAGATGGAAGAAAACAAAGAACGAAATTAGGATAGGGATGGATGGAGTTAGAAAAAAGAAAGACTGAAAGAAAAAGAATAAACAAAGATAGATGGAAGGCTAGACAGACACATAAAGCGACACCAGCACTGTACTAGAAAATACATGAAGCATCTTTCTTTGTTTTCATCTTTCTTTGTTTCTCACTCTCCCTCCAGGCGTACCAGCTGATCAGAGCAGTCTCGGTGCTCCTGCATTTCACTCGAGAGGAAGAAGACATGCTCAAACAGACGCTGGAGTACAAGGTGTGTGTGTGCGTGCATGTGTGTGTGTGTGCAGTTGCACGTGTGCAATATAAACAGTAACATACACCCCTCCTTTCAAATCCACTCCCCCAGCACACATAGATACACATGCACACGCAGACTCTGTAAAAGAAACATATAGAAAAGCAAAAATGCCAGAGCACCACCCCCAAACACACACACACACACACACACCACACGCGTGGTGGAGCCCTGCAGCTCTGTGTCCGTGTGTTAACTAGGCCGCTCTCTGCTATGTGGGTCAGCTGAGGCTGACTGCCCTGGATCAAAGCACTAACTGTTAGCATAGTGCTCAGGAATAGCAGCAGGCAGGTATTTATAGCCCCCAGCAGCAGCTGCTACACCCTCCAGAACAGGAACATCCACCGTGCAACCTTTCTCTCTAGCTTCTTCTGGGCTCTCCTTACTACAACTTCATTGTACAAACAGTAACTGGACTCTAAAACCTCAGGAATATTTCAAATCAACCAAATGTTAATTGGGTGAATTGTTTGTGATCAGTCGCATTTTAGAGAGGCTATAATCATGTCATATCTGGTCTCACTCATCCATTTGAAGTTCGGTTATAGTTAGGAGTGGGTGCTATGACCTAAAATATAATATCTCAATACTTTTCATGCTACACAATATGTAACAACAGTCATTTATTTTTGTCTGATATCGGACTAAACAAGAACCAACAGTGTTCCATAAACACATGCTGTATTATTGTGCTAGGATATTAATTCAGCCTTTCAATACTCAGAAATGCATATTGATACATTATGACCCCTTTAATGATGACTATTGCTATTGTCCAGCTATAGACCTAATTTTGTCAGTGTCATATGCATCCATATTGCATAATTACATTCAAACTATATATTCTGTAAACAGGCTTGAGCGTGTTTTAAAGTTTATCGCCCATATAATATTAACTCATTTTCTTTACTTATTTGACATGTGGTAAGTACCCATTAAGCATGTAAACATTATTCCAGTCCATTTAAAAGTCCATTCATGGGAACTATTTTTAGCATCTACAAACTGCCTATTCAGTCTAGTTTAGCTCCGCCCATTCACCGATGTTATAAAGAGTGTTGTAGTCTGAACTGCTTTTTGAATGGAACAGTATAGGCCAGCCAATCAGCAAAAGGATTACAGACACAGTAACAAAACGTTTTTTGTAGTTCTAAGGCATGAAAAGTTAATGGGGAATGGTTGTGTAAAATTGAATTAGGACTGTTTTCAATACATAATCTCTCACCAATGGCATAAAATAAAATACAGGAAAAGTTGACACTTAAGATGTCTTGTTAATTTGTCTGATATTTAAACCATGAATAATTCAACTAAAAGTGTCATTTTAAGGTTTTAGGCCCGTAGAGACCTCAGGAAGGTTAAAACCACAACGATTTGTGCCTTTTGTTTTGCAGATGTCTTGGTTTGGCTCCAAACCCTCCCCCAAAGGCATCGTCCGGCCATCCATCTCAGGAACTCCGAGCAGTTGGAGCTGAGACAGAGCAAGACGTCTCACACCGCAGGCCGAGAAGAAGAATGCCTGTAGGGAAGCAGTGTTAATGGAACGTGGAGTTGACAATGTTCTTGCAGCTCCTGGGCTCTCACGGTTCCTCTAAAGCTGGTCTTTCTCCTCTGAGGACTGTTACTCTTGAGTTCTTGAGCTTTTCGTGGTGGATGGGTTCGTCTTTCGAAAGCACCGGCTTCATGTAAAGTCATGGAAATCGAGCTAAATCATGATTTAGTTGCTACTAATTGGAAATTAAATCCTTGCTCCAAATCTGGGGTTTCTAAGCTCAGAATTAAGTATAAGGTGGTCAGACTCCGAAGGAGAAGTGTGTGGAGTAAACGGGTGAATCACCTTCTGACTGTGTGTTTTCCACCACATAATCAGCTGCATCCTTCTCAGCTTGAGAAAAATACTGTAATTTTATAAAAAAGACAAGCTTTTATTTGCTGTACTCTCCCAACAGTCTGAGAACGGATTGTTCTGAAGGCGTTGCAACAGTATGTACACCACTTTGTACCAGAGTGCATGTGCGAAAAGGATGGTTTTGCCTCAGGCCATCATCGGAGAACACGTTTCATCGCTATAGACTCCCATTTTAAAGATGCATCTTACCTTTACCTGCCTTGTGTATGTGTAAATTACAATTAAGTACATTCCATACATCTATTTATATATGAAACTGTAAATAACGGATGAAAGGTTTATAATATCGTCGGATGTCTAATTTGTTTTCCCGTCTCTGCTGTATTTTAAAGCATTTTTGTTCTCACATGGGACTGGCTCTCTCTTTACCAATGCAATGAGTTTGGACTGTGGATGTGAAGCTGCGATGTTGCGTGAAATGAGCATGCATGTATGCCTTATCCCCCAAATGAAGAATCCGAATTTGAAGTAATCTGGGCTTGTTTTAAACCTTAAAAAGTATGTAGAATGCAGATGTTTATATTTCATTTGGCAGCAGCTTGCGGGTAAAATATCTGAATTGATTCTTCACAGGAATAATTCGAACAGCTAATGTTGCTAACAGTGGATATCAGTAAACAGCCACCAATTTGCAAGGAATGCAAATGCACTTGTTCTGATTGGGAGCTACCGGTATGTCATTAGCAAGTTTGGTCTAGCTATTCCTCCCAGAACAGGCTTAGGCAGCTCCATCAGATTTAAAGTGGAAATACATGAATTGCTTGTTTGATTTAAACAAGGACAGTTTTTTATATCAGTTTTCAACAGTTTGCTTCCTGAGAAGGTTTTGACCTTATTATTTACTGTTTAGAGCTTTTGTTGATGATCTGGAGAGACTGGTTTGCCTTCACATAGCAGTCCTGAGTTAGGAGGACTGATCTCAAATCTGTGCTGGTATTCCTGAAGCTTCTCAGAGTAGTGCTGCTCAGAAAGGTCATACTGAGTAAGACGAATCTGACCCTAGATCAGTACAACACAGGCCCAGATGCCTGTGTTTGTATGGTGGTCTTGGTCAGCACTTTTTCTGTTGAGGTGGTTTGTGAAAACCCAGCTTACTTTCACTGTGGACCATCAGTGTTTCCCTTGAAAGGGTCTAAAGAATTTGCTCGGGCTGACAAAAGCACTTTGGCACTGAAACGAGATTGTTTTTGTCCGGTCTGTGATACTGTAGCAATCAGAGCGTAACCCTGCAGTGTCCACTGCTTCAAGAAACCACTACATGTTTGATTTGTCTCCAAGGTTTGTCAAGAATATCAAGACTTGAATAAATTATCTTTGATTTTGCTGGAGGTTCTGTGTGCATATTTATGACTGTTTAGAGTAATAGTGAAGTTTCCAGAGTGGAAATACAGGCAGGACCTGAAGACACTGGCGCATGAAGATGTTTTGGGTGACAGATAACTGTTTACTGTACACACTCTGCCTTACACACTCCATCCTGCGTACAGAAGCTTTCAGTCCTGCCTGCTTGAAAGTTTTTCTCGAGATCTTGGAGTTCTTGGTTCTCAAGAACCTGACATCAGTTCAGAACTATTTAGTAAAGCTGAGGAAATGAACAGTACTGTGGAAACCTCCTTAGCCATCCCTCATTTCATAACATTTTCTTTCCAAAATGCCTGTATTGTTTGCACCAACAAAGCCATTCAAAGCTAAATATAAATGGGTTGTTCAAGACTTATGCAAGGTACTGCATATGGAAGTCCATTCCTTTTGTATTCTTTTCCCTCTTACCCGCTTATGGCAGGAGTTTCATGACTTGGTATATGAAAAGAGTCACTGCTTTTCTCTGAAACGTTTACTATGTTAAAATAACGACCTCAATTTCGGCTTGAGATCTGAGAATTCAATAATCAAAATGGAGAAAATGTTCTTTGTTTAAAGAGACTGAAGGCACAAGTCATTAGAAAATGTCACTATTTGGAAATAATTAGGGAAGTATTGTTTCCTGATGCGGAATGAAATTTTTCTTCTTTCCTGTGGGCATTCCACATTTGCATGCGACTGTTAAGTTTCCAAAAGAAACATCTGAACATTAAAAAATTGCTGTTCAAAAGCTCCTTCAAGATTTTTTTTGAATGTTGGAACTTCCTCAAGCCTGCTGGAAAAGCATCCCAGGCCCTCCGCTATAGTTTAAATGCATAATTCCATGTGTGTCATGTCATAGTTTGAATAAAAGTCCTCCAAGGTTAAGGATTAGTGCCTAAGGAAACGGCTGGTGCTGTGAACAGTAGGTGTTGGAGTCTATATCAATGTTCAACATTAACACTTTTCGCTGTGTACAACGCAAATAGAGGCGACACTCTTCATTTACACCTTCTATAAAAATCAGAGGAGGCTTTAAATCAGGAACATCTGCAGAGTAAACAATAACGGGGGGGATGGGGTGTTGAAATAAAGTCAGAACTCGTGAAATATTCCAAACGGAGAGACAGAAAACAGCTTTATGATCTTTATTGCACCAGGCACTTCACAATAACCCCCTTTAACCCTGAACCCCACACCATGAGAGGAACCGCAACTCCACTGCAACCCTATAAATTAAACATCATCTCTTTCTGTACAAAAAAGAAACTAAAGAAATGTTTATTCTGGGGTGTGCCTACAATCTCTCACACACACACACACACTCATTTGAAGCCTTCACAGTTTGGACACTAAAGCAGAACAGTCCGATGCTCCTCTCGGTTTCTTCTCCTGTTCACAGATAAACCAACATCTAAAACCAAATTCTTCAAACCCTTTTAATCGCTCTGGAGGTAAATAAATGAATCGATAATTTACATTAGATACAAACACATCTCCCCCAGATATTCTGGAGCAAAATAAACCACGGTGCTCTCCTGGTGACTTGTTTCGAAGTGGTCTGGTGAGTTAATGAGAGCTGCTGTCCATGTTTATGATTGATCCCGTGGCTCGTTTTCTTCTTCTTTAGCTTTTTTCGTTTTTCAAACAGACTTTCTTGCCGTTAGCACTCGTACAATGGAGCCCAAACCCCCAACAGCATACGCCTGAGAATGAAACAGAGGGAGAGTCAGAGAGAATTATTTATAAACTCAAGGCAAGTCTGGGAAAAAGCAGTTATGCACAGAAGGAATTGGGGGGACTGGAGGATGCTACAGATCTGGGATGGTAAACAACAGCTTTAGGTGCATGAACTATTTCTCATCCGTTTTAATGGAATTGTTCATTTCTGACAGTAAAACAGGTATTTACTGAATTAGGCCCAGACAACACAAAAATTATTTGTCAATATGATTAAGGCATTTTTAATGAAATATGCTATAAGCAGCAAAAGAACGACTGCACTAGATGGCAACAAGCCTTTACTTGCTGGTCTACACTGTATGATTTTGGTCTGTTCCCTGACAAAATATGACGATCATGAAACAATTGTATAGGCTCCTAAACAATGGCCCTACATTGTACTGTGAGAGAAACTGGTTTAAATATAGCCGTCGATTATTTTCTGACAATGTCAAAATCTAACGATAACCATCTAATGACCAGCCAATCAAAATAATCAATGCAGCAATGCAAACAGCTTGGAGGCGAAACGAAGCAATTCCTGTACATGGGACACTGGCATCGTCTTCTACATTAACTTAAATTGTGGCTTCTGATTTACTAGGCATCATCATCATACACCTACACACCTTCACACACACCATCATACATCTACACACTTTCATACACACCATCATACACCTACACACACCTTCACACACACCATCATACACCTACACACCTTCACACACACACCATCATACATCTACACACTTTCATACACACCATCATACACCTACACACACCTTCACACACACCATCATACACCTACACACCTTCACACACACACCATCATACATCTACACACTTTCATACACACCATCATACACCTACACACACCTTCACACACACCATCAT
>JBBPDB010124781.1:0-17274 GCA_037974465.1 Brachypetersius altus
CACTGCGCGCCCTAGCCAGCCTCGCTCTACCGGACTGGAACATGGCCCAAACCTTCAAAGCTCAAGCCACAGACAGCGAGGAGGCTGTGTACCCTCGCGTCCAAGCGGCTGTCACGAGCGGAGACATGGCGGCACGCCCAAGCCAAAAAGAGGGGACACGTGCAGACTGCAAGGAGGCTGTGTACCCTTGCGTCCAAGCAAGCAGAAAAGAGGCGGCGCTGAAAGAAGGCGGGGAGGCTGTGTACTCTCGCATACCGGCGGCACGTCCAAGCTGCGACAAAAGCAAGGAGGCTGTGTACCCTTGCGTACAGGCGGGCCCGAGTGTCAACATGGCTGCGGTTCCAAGCGTCAGAGCTGCGGAAGTCCCGAGCGTCAGAGCTGCGGAAGTCCCGAGCATCAGAGCTGCGGAGGTCCCGAGTGTCAGAGCTGCGGTGGACCCAAGCGTCAGAGCTGCGGTCCCGAGGGGTGACGAAGCTGCGGTTGTGGGCAAGAAGGAGCCGGAAAGCCAGCGCTCCGTGCCCGCACCCCGGAGGCTGCTGCCTCCCATTCCTCCTCTCCAGCAGAGAACCCCAGCTTAGTTCTAGCAGAATAGCCCTCGGCTCCGATAGCTTAGCCCTTAGCTTAGATAGCTTAGCTGTTAGCTCAGTTAGCTTAGCTCCTAGCTCAGTTAGTTTTGCAGACAGTATAAGTGGCTCTGCGGTTAAACTTAGTGCCTCCACCATTACACCCAAGAGGGATTCAAGGCTTAGACGCGAAGGTACCGCTGACAACACACGTATATTTTGGCAACTGGGCTTTTTAGTAGAGCTGGTAGGGTCTACTCCGGCCGTGCTACAGGTCAGTAACCGGAAAGCTGGGGCAGTAGAGTCAGAGTGCAGCAACAGAGGCCGAAAGGAAGAGATTAGGCCTGAAGTATACTTTTGGATAGGGTTTTTGAGTAAAGTAGCTGAGGGCTTAGACGTGGCAGGTAGCACTAAAGCATAAGAGGCCATAGATAGGTCCATAGTTATAGTAGAAGATGCTACCGTTAGCTCAGAATGCATTAGCAAAGGTCCAAAGGAAGCGGTTACAGGTAGCGCTAAAGCAGTAAAGGCCGTAGACAACCGGCTCCAAGGAGGACCTGCCAGGAGTGTGAAACCAGAGGCCAGACAGAGCTGCGGAGGTCCTGAGCGTCAGAGCTGCGGATGTCCCGAGAGTAAGCGAGGCTGCGGTTCCAAGCTCCAACGAAGCTGCGGTCCCGAGGGGCGACGAAGCAGCGGTTGTGGGCAAGAAGGAGCCGGAAAGCCCCGGACGAAAGGGCTGCCGCCTCCCATTCCTCTTCCCCGGCAGAAAACTCCAACTCAGGGCCCAGATAGCTTAGCTGATAGCCCTGTTAGCTTAGCTCGTAACTCAATTGGCTTAGCCCCAAGCTCAGATAGCATAGGTAGCTTAGCTATGAACACAGAGAGCTTCGCACAGGAAAGTCAGTGTCCCGTACCAGTGCCCCAACTTAATCTCCCACCACACACACCCAGACAAGACCTGCTGCTCTTCCCGGAGCAGCCGCCCACGCCAGCACCAAGGCGTAACCCCCCAGCGACCAGGCTAGGGCCAGATAGCACGTGCAGCTGAGTAGAGGATAGAGTAGCAGGAGTAATAGACAGAGAGGGAGAGCTGGATCTCCTGGGCCTGCTAGGAATAGGCGAGGGACAGCTGATAGAGCTGCTCATTCCCTTTCCTGTACTGGTTGAGGCTCCTGCTAGTGGAGAGGTCCCGATAGGCCACGTAATGTGTGGATTACACATTACGGGTGTGGGAGGTACCTGCTAGTGGTACTTTGGTTCTCTGGAGCATACACCAAGGAGGGACAACCACAGCCAGTACCATGCAATAGATGTTTATTGTACACAGTTCAATTCACACAAGCTGGTTTCCTACCTCTAAAATCCTCCTAGAAAGCACCTAGAAACTCTCTATTTCTAAAAGAACACACAGTGTTGTACAAGCACTTAGTAAAACCCAACAACCCATCAAATAAAACACTTCAACCACGCACGGCCCCCTCTGCAGCCCAACTCTTCAAGACACTCAGTGTATCAGCACACGCTCACACAGGGAGGAAGAAACAGAAAGGGAATTACTTACATGACATTAACCTCTCCAATAAATCAAAGTGCTAAATAAAGAAAGTCTAAATCATGTGAATTAACTTAGATGACAAATAGAGTTAAGGAGCTTAATTCTAAACACAGAAAATAAAGAAAAAAAGAAAATTTACGCCATGACCCGGGCCCTTGTACCCTCACCACAAGGCCCGGTGAAAACAAAATAAATTTAATGCAAGTTCCCACTTACTCCCTTCGGCAGCACCACACTGTCTCTCGCTCTTAATCAGTCCAGAAAGAAATGTCCCAGCGTCCCATAACGTGCCCTGCTAGTCCGACATGGAGAGAGGCCTGCACAGCTCTGCGGCCTTCCCAACCCTCCAGCCGAACCTGCTACTGTGCACACGCCCTCTCTCCGACTATTCCGTGGCGTCCTCGCCCCGAATGGCACTGCGTTGCTCCCGCGCTGAGCCGCTCTGACCACGCGCCTCAATGCTCCTCTCCATCCTGCAGCTACGACACCTTGTCCCTGCGACAAAGTGCACAAGCCTCAGACACCCAACCAGCTCCCGGCCTCAATGGTTCGCACCCACCACACCCTCAGTAGGGAAAAAACACTTTCCTGTACGCCGGCTAGAGATCGGTGTTTCTCATGCGCCTTCTCCGCTCCTTCCTCCGCCTGAGCCGCTAATGGGGAATGGACATCCCGGCGTGCCACTCGCGTAGTCTGCGGAGAAAGAAAGGGACCGAGAGGCACACAACACACACGCCAACTCAGTGGCTCACTAACCAGTTCTCCCTTGAGCGTTGAACCTGCTTGCACAGTTCCCTCTGGCCACGGCTGCTTAAAATGATGGCCGTTAGCATCCGCCGCACAACCCCAGTCCAGGATTCAAGTTCTCAGGTTACAGCCACAAGGAGAGAAACCGAAGCATCAGTCCACCGTCCTCCCTTCTCCCTGGGCGCCGCCATCTTTAAACCCCAAACCCCGCCTCCCAATTGTCCACATCAGCGACCCACCAGCCAATCGTTCGCGCTCCCCGCTACATCGCTATAGTTCGGCCAGTCGATTGTGACGGAGGCGGGACTTGGAACGGGAACTGGGCTGCTATTGGTGGTGCTTCCATAACCTAACATACACAGAAACCCTGACAGCCAACAATATTACACACACAAAGAAAAGAAATTACTACATAAATTAAGAAAAAAACCACCACACAAATACCCTTCTGCCCGGGACACGACATGAACCTCTAGGATTAGCAGGTAATTTGAAGGTGAAATTAAAGTCAGGTGTTTTCAATCAATGGGATGAAAATCAGGTGTGAGTTGGCACTCTGTGTTATTTAAAGAACACAGATCTTTGAAAGTGTTTACACATGTTTGTGGAAGTGTTTCATGGCACAAACAAATAGATTACAGTGGACTTCAGAAAAAGGGTTGGCTGGAAAACATTACAAAACCATCTCTTAGAGGTTCAGACTCCACCAATTCACAGATTGGGTATAAATAGAGGCAATTGTAAACCATTTTTACCCTCACCAGGAGTGGTCGGCCAACTAACATCACTCCAAAAGCAAGGAGTGTAATAGTCGGCCAGGTCACACGGGATAACCCCAGGGTAATTGCTAAGCAACTGAAGGCTTGTCTTGCACTGGCTAATGTTAATTACCATGAGCCCACTATCAGTAGAACACTGAACAACAATGGTGTTCAAGGCAGGGTTGCAAGAAGAAAGCCACTGCTCTCCAAAAGCAACACTGCTGCTTGTCAGCAGTTTGCTACAGGTCACGTGGACCAGCTCGAAAGCTATTGGGAGAATGTTATGTGTACGGATGAGATCAAAATAGAACTTTTTGGTTTGAATGAGAAGCATAATTTCCTACAGAGAAAGGAAAACACTGAATTACAGCTTAAGAACCTTATCCCATCTGTGAAACATGGTGGTGGTAGTATCATGGTTTGGGCCTGTTCTGCTGCATCTGGGCCAGGACAGCTTGTCATCATTGATGGAACAATGAATTTTAAATTACAGTAAGCCCTCACTTTTACGCGGATCAGCAGTCGCAGATACACCCTAACATGGATTTTTTTTGAGAACCAAACTGAACCGGTGGCGGTACCAAACACAATCCACCTTGAAAAGTAGCAATACACCGTTATATTGCTTCCTGCCATTTATTTCAAATGTATGTGCCTCTCTTAAATGTAATCTTAGCACACATGATTGTCTTGACAAGCAGAAAATGTGCAAAACTGAAAAATAAAACATGCGTTCCATTGATTTTACATTTTTACCAGACAGTAGAAAGTGATATAGCTGGATTCTGAAATGTATTGTTTTTTGTCAAAGATGACAAGTAGTATGAAAACATTGGAAATGAGGAGATTTTTAATTTATTTTTTATGCTTTATTTTGGAACATAATGTATTTTACACGTCACTCTGGAAAAGTACAGTCACCTGTGCTTTGCTTTTCATGACTTTTGCCATGATTGCATTTTTACTTTCATACAAATTCCTCTTGATACCAATGCAATAGTTACAGAAGGTGTACAGAAGGCCATTCTTAAGACTTTTCAGAGTATAGTCCAAGAGCCATGGGTATCCCCAGACCGGTGTACCTAAGCAAATCTGTAAAAATGCTTATTTGAGAATCTCCATCTTTTAAGAGAATGACATTTCTGTGATCATCGTTATTTTAAAGCTTCTTCCTGAACTTGTGAGTTAGTCCGTCTGAGCAATCTCAAGCCCAGCCTTATTGCCTAAGCTCTCAAGTCACTGATTAGCATCATTTGCTATCTGCCGTTATTCTAGTCAAGCTTCAGGAGCATGCTGTTGCTTCAGACCCTGACAGAGTGTGGTGATTTCTACTTATTTCCAAAGCCAAAATGCAGATTTCATAATATCAGCATGTTTCATGAACATCAAAGGTAAGTTAAAGACCTACAGCCATTTCTCGTAACCATAGAGTGGGTGATAGGTGTGCATTTCTCTGGCGAGTCTCCAGTGTGCCCAGTAGGGTGCTGTGGGGCCTTAGAGCATCAACACTCAGGGTTCTCTGGGGGGACATCTTGATGAAGTATGTGAAATGTGCAATAAAAATGATTGGACTCCACAGTTTTTAAATGTAACAGAGCTGTTTTCTAGCGCACTGTATCCAATTTATCCAATTTATCACATTAAATGTAATGTGTAGTAATAGTGTGTTTTTGCCATATCTGTTATGCCACCTCTGTTTTATGCATTGCATTTAATCATAGTGAGATTTGCTGAAGCCTTAAGGGTGCATTCACTCTTCTCTAATTGGATTCAGGATTCTTGCATTTCAGCACAATGGTGTTCTTTTTACCCCCTGGATTACAAATCCCTGTAATTAGTGGTGGGGCAAGGATGTGAGGATGACTCACAGAGATGCCTTTGGTTTTTCTGCTGATGTTCAGAAACATAGTTCCCGTGTTTCCATGTGAGGATCCAGTGCCTCTGCTGCTTCATAAAAACCCATGTAACACGGGTAAGGAAATGCCTGTGCAACTCTCTAATTTGATGTTTATATAAAAATTATATTTTGAGAATGGGAAGAGATGGCAGGTAATAAATGATCTGCCTTAAGGAAGGCAAGTAAGCACCTGCAATACTCATTTGGAAACCCCTCTAGAAATAAGTTGCAGTGACATGGAGAGGTGAAACACATATATCTTTAAATACACAGAAAGCACAAAAGCACATGTGCAGAACATCAACTACAAACATGCAGAACAGTCTTTACCACAGACTCACATGCAGACAGCCCCAAGATGCCTTGATTAATCCTGTCTTTTACTAAATGGAACCATTCGTCTGCTCGCATCTGCACTGATGCATGGCCTGCAAATAAGTTCATGACTTGCTCGACCTCCATTTCAGTGGCTCATAATGGACCTTGCAGAATTAAAGGATATTTAAAATACTGTGTTCCGTTCAAAAAACAGGTGCAGTCTGAAACGTCGCTTTATTGTGAATGAGGAGAGAGACTGCTCCATAATAACACATGAACAATTCATTCAAACAGGATATGTTCACAGAGTAGTATGGCAGGTACTCCCATAATGAATGAGAGACTAAATCATTTACTATATAGGCTTTGGAAATGACCGGCTTCAGGTGCTAAAATCCCACCCTCATATTTTTTTTTTTTTACAAATAAGGGACCTGTGAAGCAAGGGAAGTTAACTGCAACTATACACAGCTTGTATAATTAGAATAGGGTGCTCTAGAGCAGTCATAGACCATTTTCAATGATATACTGATTAAATGAGTCTGGCACTGCTTTTTCTTTATCAGTAGCCCAACTCTGTTCTCTGGCTGCAGTAATAAACAGGAGCAACCTTACACATTTATAAATGCCAAACATCTGTAGACATTTATCAGACTTTTACATTAGTTTGGTGGAGTTTTGGCCCAAACTTGTTCACATTTCTTTAGTTCATGGACTTGAGGTCTGGCCTCACATTTGTCTCAAGAATATTTTAGTATAAAGTGTTTATTGTTGTCTCAAGCACTGAAAGTATCTCCAGTGCTGTGGAGCCCAACTCAAGTATCTCCAGTCCTGTGAAGCCCAACTCATCACCCCTCAACCATCATGCTTGACAGTTGGTTTGAGGTGTTTGTTGTGATGTTCTGTGTTTGGTTTTCACCGAGCATTGTGCCGTGCATGATGACCACACATCTCCATCCAGGTCATATCACTGCAAAGAATATCACTGAACAACTTTTGTGGTTTGGTTAGATTTAATTTTGCAGAGCAGCCTTTGCAAAGCACAAAAGTTATGCTCTGTAATGTTTTTTAATTAGTCATCACTTCCTTGAATACCTTTTCAGTCTTTTCCTAATAGGAATTTCATAAACATAACGTGTACATTTAAGGTAAGTCATTTTTTTTTGTATCTCAGCGTTAAATGGTCAGACCTTGGACTAAAATTACTAGGATGCCCATTCCTGGGAAGACTGACAACTGTGTTAAAGACTTTCCATTTGGAAACAATCCATCTCACCACAGAATGCTGAATTTCAAACTGTTTTGGAGATGACCATATTCACTCTATCCCAGATTAATGCACTACAATTGTTTCTTTGGGATCATGGCGTTTCTTATTGCCATTTGTAAATACGCTCCAGAACACGAAACTGCCTAAAGTTCTGCTTTCATATATGTTGATTATCTATATACAATTAATTAACTAATCTTGTGAATTTTATTAAGAACAAATGACTGCTAATTATTCTCTTAATGGTTCTGGAAGTAGGAAAGTGCTTCATCAGGGCTGGGGGCTATGTGTGTGGACGGCCAGTAGGGGTCGTGCTTAGCTAGTAGCATTTAGCGCCAATAGACCTTCTAGGACCACTAGAGGAGCCTTTAGGCTCATTAGCCGAGCCGTTAAAACCACTAGTTTTGTTAGCCCCAGGTAGTGGAGGGCTAGTAGCCCAGGAAGGGCTTGGTGGTGGTTCAGAAGCCCAGGGAGGAGTTAGTATTGGCTCAGAAGCTCAGGGAGGGTTTCGTTTTGGCTCAAAGGTTCAGGGAGGGCTTAATGAAGGCTTAGAGGCCCGGTTAGGGCTTAGTAAGGTGCATTTAGGGGGCTGTGAGGGACTCAACCTTACCAGCCAACCAATTTTTTTGGGGGGGTAGTGGGGTCCCTGAGGCCTTGGTGGCGTCCACAGAGAGGGCACCATCCATGACAACAACCTGGGACTCCATTAGAGCTCTGTGCGGAGCGCCAGCCAGATTGTCCTCCGGTGAGATGCGGCTGGGTGGGGCTCGAGGGATGCTTTCCTTTGCCTCCGCCCTTCCCTCCTCTGCCCTTGGGGTGGTTTGGGAGGTGGTTTGCGCTCTGGTCAGGGCTGGGGGCTATGTGGATGGACAGCCAGTAGGGGTCGTCCTTAGTCTCTTTTTGTTTTGGGGTTCTGATTATGTTCACAACTGGGTGTTATTTGAGTTAAGTGATTGTTTTTTGTTATTGGTGGTTAGGATGTTAAGTACAGGGTTAAAAGGGGGCTTGTGTTCTGTTTTGATTGTACATACTCGGCTTCTGTTTGGTGTGAACTGTTTATTTCTCTTTGAAGACATATAGGTCCTGGTGCCTTGTTTTGTTTCTTTCTATTCAATAGAGTACACAAAAGGATGGAAGTCTGCACCTCTTCTCATTTAGGTTTACATTTGAGAAAAAATAGCTTCATTTTTTTTCGGCCTGACTGTACAAACACAGACAGCGACATGGTTGCCTAGTGGTTGGTGTTGTTGCTTCACTGCTCCTGGGTTCAATTCGCAGATGGGGTGATTAAGGTCCTTTCTGAGGAGTTTGCTCAGTGTCTGGATGGGTTTCCTCTCAGAGCTCAGGTTTCTTACCACAGTACAAACTGCCCTTAGGTGTGAATGTTTGTGCGTCTGCACAGTGCGTACTCCTTTTGCCCTATGACCGTTCCAGCTCCCACCCCGACCCTGGTGAAGGATAAGAAGCTCATAAAATGTATAGATAAATGGATGTACAAACACACACTTGATACAGAATAGAAAATCATTAAAACCATCTAATAACCTTTATTACATAGCTGACTTATTATTTCTAACTAACTCGGCAGAGAAAAATTTTAGTTAGATAACCAGTGTGTTCAAATTATTTTCCATCAATGATGGCTGACAAACATGGTTCCAACTCATCTTTATTTGCTATATTAAGATAACCAAGTTATGCAGTTAGTGATCAAATAAAACTTAACAAAGATTTGAAAACTGACAAAGTTGCAAAGTACAAAGTGACAGATTATACATTTCTTACTATCCTGCTTGGAATACTTCACTGAGTATTTCACAGTGTTCTGTTTAAACAGGCTGATCCTCTCTACCAAAGGCATTAGCTGATGGGGCTGCACTGTTTTAAGGAATGTGCTCACAGTGTCCTTCCATAAATTACCAATTACTACAAAAATATAGATCATCTAACTCCCTTCAAATGTTAATGTTTGACCTCCTCTTGTTCCAGATTTACTTTCTTGCTTCTGATTTAACTGTTACTTTATTTGCTACTTAACAAGGGCTGCAAAGCTAACAATAAGGGCAATGCACTAAGATGTCCATATTTCACAGCTGCATCATGGTCTGGCTGCAAGGCAGCCATCAGTGCTGTGATTCCACCAGATGCATCACTCTTGTTGATGGCAGAGAGGTCCCAAAGGCTAACAAAACGATTGCTGCTTGCAAGCCCAATATGAAATATCACATTTAGATGAATGTGCATGAATGCGGCTACTCTGTTGTATCTGTGAAAATCAGATTAAGTGCTTGGTGCTGCAGGTTGGGTCAAGCTGGACTGCAGTCAAGTTATATTTGCGTGCTGATTAATTAAATCTCTATTTGCGTTGTAGCAAACAGACACCTATGTAGTGTGCTTTTGCACTCAGTGACTCAATGAAACAGACGTCCAAATGGAAGGAAATGTGAAACACTGAATGAGTGGCCGGGTCAAGGTGCTGTAAATTTTGCACACATTTTCTACCAGGCCTCCTCTGAGATGCACTGACTTGGCATAACAAAAATGCTAATGCAATGCTATACAAACAAGTGCACAATCATAATGGCATTATCTGTTGATGGCATGTCCAGTTATAAGATGTGATCTTCCAGCAATGACTGTGGTGTCAGATGGAGGGTGACATCATTAAAATGGCAGGATTCCTCAGTTCCTCATAGCCTGCTTCATCAAGGCCCTGGGACCCTCTTTTCCTCTGTTGTCTCTCTATAATTTTTTCCTAGGGGATGAAATCAATGTTGTTGAAGCACAGTTGTCTCTAACTATTGGCTAGTAATTAACACAGCCATAAATCTGGGGCCACTGTTTATCTGTTTATCACAAAGGGTGCTGGGTTTAATGGTTATGTCAGCGCTCTTGTGCTCCACAGCTCTTCTAATTCATTGGCCTCTTGACAAATACCCTATGTTGGGAATTAGCATAGAATGCATGTCTATAGATGGTCTGACCTTCTACAACCCTAGACAACACAAGTTGAGGTCAGATGGGAGGCAGGAACAAAAACATTAAACAGAAGAAAACAAGCACCAATGGCTTTGGGAACATTTGCTTGTTGGGTAAACAGAGATGGGGCCACAGTGGGATGGAGTTTCCATCAAACACAACACTTGTCTTTATTGCCCAAAGTCAAGCTGAACGCCATGCTCTGTTTTCATCCACAACAGCAATAAAGCATCAATAATGAGGATCTGATGAAAAGAAAGGGAGCAAATAATAATAAACTAAAGTGTAATGGTTACAGCATAGAGCAGAACATTCCTCCTCACTGCTTTTACTTTTCAGTATTATTCACCTAACTCTATTAAGAGGCATTGGAGAGCTAATGTATGTAATGTAGAGCTAAGTTTTGCACACCACTAAATAAATTTGCATGTTATTTCTTTGAGAAGCACGATCATACACACGTGAGTGTAGAACCACAAATATGTGAAAGTTCCGTATTCTGATGCAACACATACCCTCAGGGACTTTGTTTGATGCAACAATGAAACTCGGGAACATTAGTATGAAATTCTAGAAGGACCAGGAAAAACCCTCCAGGGCATGACACTTTAAAGATCTCACTCATCAAACTGTGAAGTTCCCTTCCCTGCAACTGAACTCATTTGCCCTTATAAGTGAAGACAATTTAAAACATTTTAAATAATAAAAAATGCCTCAATTTCTACATGCTTAACAACAAAAGCAAAGCTGTTTTGTGCATCGCCTGTCAGTGATGCTTAATAACAAGTCAGTGGGTGGAATATTAAATGGGGACTATTAAATGGCCAGAATTGTTTTTGTGTACTTTTCTTTTTGGAAGTACTAAAGAATTGTTCTGTATGATGAATTATACAAACGGTTTGCATTACATAAAGTTGGTTTAGCTAGTTAGATAGATGAGGTTAGATTAGCTTCACTTTAACGTGCCATTTTCCTTTTGTCCGAAAAGTGGTCACTCATGTAATATAAGTGCAAAGTCTGCCTGATTGATTATTGCTTCCTGTCCTAATTTAAAGAAGATATAGGAGATATTGTGCTCTCACTTTATCTTGCTCTCATTTTATTTCTCCAGGAGTACTGAGCCATCTTTTGTTGCTGTCTTTTGATTATGTTCACTCTTAACATCTGGATCACTCCCTACTTTATCATGCCTGTCTGACCAGGAATTGGTTCTCCAATTTGTTTGTTTGTATCATATGCCAGTCACATCACATGCTAGTAGTCTGCTTGAGCCTCCTTGAGTTTTCTCTCTAACTTAACTTTTGTTTGTTTTATATTGTCCAGCTTCCCTGTCAGTTGTTTGGGCATGACTGGACTGCTGTTTTATGAGAAGTTAAAGTACACTTTCATCCCATACTTGTGTTTTTCCCTCACTACACCATCATGAGAGAGGAACAGACCACCTAGAAAGGGGCAGCCGACGTTCCTTCACCCGACTCGGAAATCTGCCAGCTCCATCAGTGGCTGGTGGGACAGGAACATGGTTTTGAACACATTTACAAGGTTGTTGCAAGGCTAGCTAGCAACATATGTGGTTCCTCCATGAACTTGCGACCTGTGCAAGCTCCTCCTGCAGATTCTAAATCGCTGTTGCTTACTCCACCCATTCCCTGCCCGAGGCACCATTGTAGTGCCGCTAACACCCGTAAGACCATTTAGCTGGGTTTTCAGCAGTATTTTATCCAACATGCTGGCTACACCAATGCTTAGAAGATATGGACAAAGGACTAGGCAATGGCAGTTTAGGGGCAAAACAGGGATATCTTTCTGTCCTATGACAACTTTGTATCATGCTTCTGATTTGCAGCAGCCAATTGCTTTGGCTGTGGCAGGGTTCTTCCTCCATTGCTGATTATTATATAAACTTTCTTGTAGCAGAGAACAGATGAAACGAACCAGCCTTGCTCATTGCATTTTACTCAGTCCTCCGTATGGGGCTTCAAATGGAATTTGTGTATCGGGATGCCGTTTTTCGCTGGGTGAGGTCATCACGCTTGCCATTTGTTTTGACTAATATCTGAGAGAGGAGGAGTCTCATCCTGTGCTATTCCAGCCCCCTCGATGACTCCTGCAGAGCCCTGAATGCTCCCAGTCAGCTCCAGCCAGATCATCACAGGAGGTACGAAGGGCGGGTGTGCGTTTTTTGCAGTGAAGCCAGACACTGGAGGCATGGATGCCTTGCTCCTCAACCAAACAAAATAGTACACAGTCGTCACTCTCTGTTAATGTTTGTTTTAACTCTTATACTGTTTTATCACTGTTGGATTGTGGCTAGACTGGCAGTTTTATTTCCCCCTATTTAAATCAAACCCTGTGTGTCCTATTAAAACTATTAGTATCACCTGCTTCAGTTAGTGCTATTGATAATACATTGATAATTTCTCCTGCTTACCCTCTGTTGTTCTGATGCATCTGAACTGGTTGTTGTTGCTTTGTGAGGAATAAAAGCACACTTTGGTCATCCGTTTGCGCCTCTCCTTCATTACACTGTTATGACACTCCATGTGTACTGGATCTTGTAATTCAAGATGTATCATTCCATGCTGTTAAATGGACAGTATATTTAAACAGGCAACTGTGATCTTTCTATTTTTCTTACTATTTGGTGTATTGTTAATTTTGCATTTAATTATGTCTTTTGAATTGGACACCTACATTTCTTTGTGATCAATAAAGTATATATCTATTTGTCTATCCATTCATCCATCCATCCATCCATCCATCCATTTATCCATCTATCCATCTTTCGTCAGAAAAGTGCCCTCCATGCAAATATCATATGACTTCTGAAGATGTAAGTAGGAACCTCTGAGGAGGATTAGAGGGTAGCAACTAAGTAAAGTCTATTCATACTGAAATCTGGTTGATGAATTACTGTATCAAAGTGGAATTGAAACTTTCTCATTAGGGGTGTTATGTTTTATTTTTTTATGTAGTAGGTGGTGATCCGGACTGGAATGGGCTCAGAGCTAAAGTCAGATTCAGTGCTTTGTGCTGCAGGCCGGGTCAAGCTGGAATAACTAGAATAGAGTTCTCAGGCCATATTAGGGTGCTCACTAATTAAATATCTACTTGTGTTGTAACAAACAGTGTGCTTTTGCACTCAGGGATTCAGTGATACAGACAGCAAAAAGCAAAGCAGTAGTCCATCTGATGGGAAATGGAAGGAATTGTTAAACAATGTATGGGTGGCCGGCAAGGTACTATAAACATTGTGTCTACCAGACCTACATTTCCTCTGAGAACTGACATCGTAACCTTACACAACTGCTTATGCAATGTGATACAAACTTTTGTAAGACATCAGACACACAATCATAATAGCATTATCTGTTGACGTGATATCTATTTGTAAAGCACAAACTTCTGACAATGGCCATGGCGTCACTTCTAACAGGAAAAATGAAGGGAGACGTCATTATAATGGCAGAATTATTCAGTTCCTCGTAGCCTGCCTCATCAAGGCTTGGCACCCTACTTTCCTCTGTTGTCTCTCTATTATTTTTTTCCAGTGGATGAAATTAATGTTATTGAAGCACAGTTGTCTCTAACTATTGGCTAGTAATTAACACAGCCATAAATCTGGGGCCACTGTTAATCTAGTTCTCACAAAGGGTGCTGGATTTGATGGTCATGTCTGCCTTCTTGTGCTCCATGACCCTTGCAATATTCCTCTATCCTAGTGCCTTCTGGTTCATTGACCCCTTGACAAATGTCCCATGGTGTGACATAGAAGAAGGTTGATGCCCCTATAGTCAAGCCAACCCTCTAGGACCCAGACAACTCAAGTCAGATGCAGGACAGGAACAAAATCAAGCAACAATGGCTCTGGGAACATTTGAGTGAGCGGAGATGGGGCCACGGTGGGATTGAGTTTCCAACAAATGCGACATTTGTCTTCAGAGCTGTGAGTCAAGGTGATGTCCGTGTAAACAAACCAGTGTGCATGCTCTGTTTTCATCCATCAAAGGCAATGACATGTCAGTAATGAAGATCTAGTGAAAAGATAAAGAACAAATAATAAACTGTGGTGTAGAGCATGGAATGTTTTGTTATTTTCAGTTTCTACGTTGTAGGTTCTGTAAAATGACATTAGGTTCAAACCTGGAGCACCAACTTAGCTGTTACGGCTGGTAGCCGTTAAGGACCACTGCTTTTCTGTTTTCCCTGATTTGGTTTTGGTTGGCTTTTATTTTGAAACTGGTTTTGGTCACGTGTTCCCTTGTGTCTCAGCTGTGTCCTGTTTCCCTCGTTATGTCTTGTGTATATAGTCTGTGTGCTTTGTGTACTCCTCATGTCTCCATCGTCTCACCCTTATGCCTGTACCCTGGATCTGTTTTCTGTTAATAAACCCTGAGCACCAAGATGCCAGCCTGTCTGTCTCGTCCCTGCGCACAAAGAGGCAAATCAGAGTGTGGGCCTAGCACCCCCCACTCTGACAATCAGCTCCAATATTATTGGTAATAATATTATTGGTAATAATACTTTGTAGTTAAATGGGCTCACATTTGCTCAGTCTCTCATTTAAGATAAATCCACCCTATAATTACAGTAAATTTATTTTGAGAGAACAAAAAAAATATTTTTTAAGCAAAAACTAAAAATTAACTATTTTTGTCTCATCTGACCACAGAAGGTGAATCCAGCCAAAGCTCTAATTATATCCAGGTATATACAGTTGTGATGGGCAGAAAAGACTGTTTTTCCCCCAAATAGTAGATGTAGTGTCTTTTACAAAAGATCTCCAACCATTATCAGTTTTCTACGGAGCCCGCAGCGTCACCTGCAGGAGAAAAAAAAACAATCCGTTCCCTCAGTTTATAAACTGTACCCACAAATTCTTAAACTGTTCCCTCGGTTTAACAAATCGTGCCCACAGATTAATAAACCGAACCCACGAATTTCCAATCTGTGCGCTCAAATTTTGTAAACCACGCTTTCGCAATCTGTTCCCACGGGACTGTAAACTGTACTCATGGATTTGTGGCCCCGCCCCCAGTATTTGCCGGCAGATTCAACCAGTCACCTGGATTCTTTAAAATTTTCTTAATTTTCTAAAAAACGATAGAGAGTTGGATGACGCGACTCTGTCAGTGTTTTGAGAGGAGAAGGTAAAAAGCAATATAAAGCAAATGTCCAAGTTATGTTGTCATTCCATGTTGTCAGCTCTCTGGCTGAATGCAATGTTATAATTGATATATTTCACAACGTGAAGCGAATTTAGGTTGTTGTCACTTTTCCAGTAAGCAAATATGTGACCATGGACCACAAAATCAGTCATAAGGGTCATTTTTTAAAATTTGGGATCTTCTGAAAGCTTTCCATTGATGTATGGTTTGATATGATAGGACAATATTTGGTCAAGATACAACTCTTTGAAAATCTGGATTAAAATATTGAGAAAATCACTTTTAAAGTTGTCCACATAAAGCACTTAGCATTGCATATTACTAAAAATATGTTTTGAAATATTTACTGTAGGAAATGTACGAAATATCTTCTTGGAACATGATCTTTACTTAATATCCTAATAAAAAATCTATAATTTTGACCCATACAATGTATTGTTGGCTACTGCTACAAATATACCCATGCTACTCATTTCTTGTGATTAAAGATCATCTACTTACACAAGACAGTTCAGCTTCACATATAGTAAATACATTCATAAAAATGTTTTAGTGGCAGAAAATATAGTTTAATAATTTATGATAATATCCATAATAAAGCTTAAAACAAAATGAATCAAAGTGAAATTGCACCATCTGTTGGTACAACAATATAGGCTAATGACAGGGACAAAACAGATTGTCTTTTACATTTTTTCCACTTTTCTTTTAGATTGACTGCTATGCAATCAACAGTATGTCAGATGAACAGCTACTGGCATACGTCCCAAGATTTGGAGACCGGATAGCGATTAGACAGTACTCCAAAAGAGAAGTAGCTGCATTACAAGATAACACCGCAGTATCTAAAGCCACAGAAAACCTCATGTCAAAATTGCAAGGAAAACGGGACAGAAAGAGGAAGCATTGTGATAATCGTTCAGAAAAACTCAGTGGAAACACAAATGCCCTGAAAACTGAACGAAGTTTCCAAATGGGACTGTTTGAAGAGGTCCGTGGCACCTTTGTCCAAATCAAAGAAAAACGAGGTGGTGGAACCAGACACTTAAAGGCTTCAAAGAGTGCTACCATGGCAGAACTTTTAGAGGTTGGCAAGGAGCTGTTCTTTCCAAATGGAAAAAATAAACTAGGGGATATAAATGAATTTGAGCTGAAATTAAGAGACTTTACAGAAGAAGAACTAGACCCACAAACAACGCTGGGTGAGCAATACAATATAAGAAAGGTAAAGATGCTGAGACTTTATCTTTCTTGCAAGAGGACAGAAACTCAAAGAGTAGATGAGTGTGTTACTCAAGGTCCTTCTACCTCCGTCGCATTTGAACATAATGAAGAATCTGTTGCCATAGCCGAGGACAACAGTTCCATCACTGATTCATCATTCTTGTCGGAAGACGGTGTAGTGTTTATCGAACCAGGTATAATGGATGTAATACACAGCTCAATTTCAATTGATGAAGAAATTCAGTTTGGATATACTGTTTTGCAAGACAGTACAATACTGGATGACACTCTACCAATGGAGCCTGCGGAAATAGTACAAGATAAGCCACAGGCCACTAAGTTAAGGCTTCGCAGGGGGAACATTTTCCAAGATCTCAATGCAGCTTTCACAGATGGCTTAATATCTGTCAATGATGGTTTTGTAGAAATTGAGATGGTCCTACCTAATGGTAGCACTGAGAAAGGAGAAGACAATGGTGGAATTCTCAGAGATGCATTGAGTGAGTACTGGGGTACTTTTTTCATGAAATGTACAGCTGGAAGCACTTTAAAGGTACCCATGACAAGACACGACATGAAAGATGAATGGGAAAATGTAGCTAAAGTGATGGTTTTTGGTTACAATACTGTTCAATACTTTCCCACTGTGTTAGCCAAGCCTTTTCTGTGTTACTGCCTTGGACTTGAAATTGATGAGGATGAGCTCTTTACAGCATTTTTGGAGATGGTTCCTCAAGAGGAAAAGCAGCTTGTTGAAGAAGCAATGAGAGACTTCACATCTGTCTCTGAAAG
>JBBPDB010124823.1:0-17267 GCA_037974465.1 Brachypetersius altus
AGGGAGAGAGAGATACAGACAGACAGAACAGAGAGAGAGAGAGAGACAGACAGAACAGAGAGAGAGAGAGAGAAAGAGAGAGAGAGAGACAGAACAGAGAGAGAGAGAGAGAGAGAGACAGACAGAGAGAGAGAGAGAGACACTCAGACAGAACAGAGAGAGAGCGTGAGAGAGACAGAGAGAGAGAGGGAGAGAGAGAGAGAGAGACAGACAGAACAGAGAGAGAGAGAGAGAGACAGACAGACAGACAGACAGACAGAGAGACAGATAGAACAGAGAGAGAGAGAGACAGAGAGAGAGAGAGAGACGTCTCCACAATGACAGACTAAAGGTGTGCTCTGCAGACCGGATAGTATGTCATTGACACTATTGGTCAAAATTTTGAAAACACTATCTGGGAAGACTTTAGATGCTGGAGCATACAAGAGTAATGCTGAGCACTCCAACTCATCAAAGGTGAGCCTGTTTGATGGAGCTCCTTCAGTAGAAAATGCAGCTGCAATGCTGTACAGCCAAAAATATTTTCCTCAGTAATTCTTAGTAGTTACTAACAGTTCATAGTAGCTCAAGAATAAATTCAAAATCGTTACTGAATGATTCAAACTAATGACTGAAAAAATTATACTGGATAACAGGCCAAAAGTTACAATAAATAATCATTTAAAAGTTACAAAAGACAATTAAATTATTTATCAAGTAAGCATACCTGTCAGCCATAGATCCAAACAGAACAGCCCCGACTAGTAAACCCAGCATGTAGACAGAAGAACCAATGCTGTTTAAACTAGCCCTCTCACAGATGAGGTCCCACTGAGCGAACACACATGGAGACACAAACAAAAAGACAAACATGCAAAGTGGTGGTACCAGAGTTTTATAAAAGCTAAAAAGCAAAGGGACCAGTGCTGTGACATATGACCTGGCCTGCAAGGCAGTGTGTGTGGGCCTATGTGTTGGTATCAAATAAAATTCATAACCAATGTTACTGTATGTGTTAAATAGTGTGATAAGAGTGACATAAATGAGTGTCAGATTCTTATAACCCTGAGTAAAGCAACAAACACTGGGTGTATTTCCTACACCATTGTTAACATCAGACAATAGATCAAACACCCTTTATTTATTATAGTGTCAACCTAACACTTTATCTATATTTAATGGAATGATGCACAAAACCACATTGATAAACAGTTTTTACCCCAGAGCAGTGGCCTCTAAATTCCAAAAAAGTTTTTGACATTGTTTACTGTGTCTTAATGATTCTTGATACTGATGTGCAGCTATTGACACCTATACTGTCAGTTCTAGTCACATATCTATTTATTCATCACATCCATAATGCTAGTTCTTATTTGTTTATTTATTTATTTATTTATCTCCCCACTTGATATCATACTTCATTGGTTTTATATATTTGAAACGTATATTTTAAAAAAAGATAAGCATCTACAGAGCTGAAAATCTTTTGTTACATTGTACATTCGCGTGTATTGCAATGACAATAGAGATATTCTATTCTACACCCTGCCTAGTACTAATTTCTTTACTGGAGGTTATAAGAGGCTGACACTTACATCAGTGTTCTCACACTATTAAGCACACTTTTTCATCATCATCTGTCAGGGTTAGCAGCATTAAAAACACAAAACAAACAGATAACCTATGTTCTTTGACTTGAGCTGCAGCATGTGATTTTATTACACTTGGATGTGTGAGCTGCAGAATCACGTAGGACCAGCAAGCCTGCAGTGAATTTAACGGTTTAACGCGAGGTATAACCGCGACCAGCTGTGGAGCTGAACGGTGTACTGTAGTGTGGAGGGGTCTTTTTCCAGATGTCTGCGCAGACGTTACCTCAGTGACTGTGGTAGTCTCGAAAACGTCCCGGCTGTACACCCATCCTCCCTCGCATGCTGGTCGGACACTGTGGTTCGTGGTGGGCTTCACCTCGCACTGGTCCACGTGGCCAGAAGCGCGCGGTCCGCTGAAGTTCGCAAGCGGCGGTTCGAGGTGCGTGAGGTTATAAGACGGGACCCTGCAGCGGTGGGGCGGTGTGGCCCCCGTGAATACGCTCACCATCATGTGGAAGGCCAGTAGGATCTGAGGAAGGCAGATCCACACGTACAAGGTCTTCTGGTACCTGCCGAAGCCCCCCACGGCAGACAAGAGCTGCTCAAAATTCATCCTCAGCTACTCAAGTGAAGCTTTAAGCAGAGATGCAGAGGAGATGAGGGGCTGGTACTCGGGGGCGTCTCAGGGTGCCATACACCAAGTTTGCACTCCAGTTGAACAAAAAAAGCTTGAAAAGGCATCTATTGTAGAAACATCTTCAGCTGCCCGTGAGAAAAGTGAGAACAGAATAGAAAAGAAGAAAGAGGCTGCAAAATAAAGGGGCTCCTGGCTGCAATCTGCAGGAGCTCGCCTCACAAAGAACGACTGACAGCTCAGAAAAATCGACTACAAACACATCAGCCCGTTGTTTTGGAACACCGTGCTTTTGAATAGCGCAACACACAGACGAGCGCGCGCGAGGAGCAGCAGCGCCACGTACAGGTGCTATAAGGAGTGCAAAAGCAGCGTTTTGTAAACGTTTAAAGACCAAACAAACGATGGAGATGCTGATTATTCAGATTCTCCGGGAACAAGAAAGAGAAAAGGCGAGTCAGGCGAAAATTAAAAGCGCGTGCCGAACAGGCCTAATTGTAACACGGTGATCCGGATCGTTCAAAGCATCGAGTAAATGAGTCCCGCGCGACTTCACAGACACATACACTCTCACATACACACACACACACACACACACACTCGCAGACACAAACACACACGCACTTAGAGAGACAAAAAAATAATCCGCAGAACAAAAGTAAACGCAGTGGGAACAGCGTCAGACACGCAAACAGGCGCGCGTCCCAGCCCTTACGAAATTAACCATGGTTTACTATGATTAAATAACCATGGTTTTCATGGTTTTTTGGGTAACTGAAGTGGTATATGTATATGAAAACTATGGTAGAACCACAGCTACCATGAAGTGCTATGGATAAACCATAGTAAAACTATGGGTAGTACCAAAGTACCATGGGGTACCATAGCAAAACTATGGTTACTACATAAAAACCATAAGAATCCATAGTGAATTGGTGTCTAAGACTTTAGCACAGGGTTGTATGAGGCGGACAGAGGGAGTGTAGACATTAGTTCTGTGCAGGGTCGGACTGACCATTTCGCGTATTAGGCATTTTCCCTGTGGGACCACGTGCTATTTGCGCCGAACGTTTATTAATTTATTTATTTATTGGTCTGACCGGCCAGACTCGTAGGTCTGTGGCCCAACTGACCCTGGGCTGGCCCAATCAACTCTATAAACAATACCGCGTTCGCTTTGGTCCCTGTGCCTGTGTTTTATTAATTCGCAAAAAGTCAGCATAGGAGTTCGTTTCCTGACCACCGGCCGCTGAAACACTCCTATGCAGGCCATTGGTTCTTTTCTTTACTGACACGGGGCTGGCTCAGCCATGTCTTTAAACACCTCCCCTTTTGCTCTGTGCCAGTGCATGAGATGGAGAGAGACAGTGTAAAGAAGGAGCAGAGAAACTTCGAGAGGAAAAAAATGGGCACTTCAGTCAGTGGCAAAAATACTAGCTGTTTTCAAAGTTATGGGGCATAATTATTCTAAGGCCGCGCTAGTTGGTCTTGTTACATTCTTGAACGTGGATGAAATGAGCTAATAATATCGTCACCATTCATCAACATTAACTGTGGGACAGAGGTTAGTTATCTATTATTGGTTATTATTATTGACACTTAAGAAGCTCTCTCTGTCACACGCGCACACATACACAGTTCCCAAACATTCATTAAAATATTCACCTGCATCATTTTTGACTGGATAAGTTGAAATTGATTGAATACTACTTTTATTGGAGTACACATTCACATCACGGGAGCGCAGAGATGGCTGCTTTGCGTAACTTTATGCGGTGGCCCGTTCTCCCCAAAAATGCCAGGGCCGCTTTTTTGTCCCACTCCGCCCCTGGCTGGGTGCCCTTGATGATAAAGTGGCAAGTGTGTGCATATTAGAGGTTAGGAATAAGAAGATAAATTTAGTTTCCGAGCTAGACGTTTCTAGATGAGCTCCTCAGCACAGTGGAGAAACATGCTGTAACATGAGAACGTTTTCTAGACAGATCAAGAAGTCCATTCGAAATACACGGCGTAAACACCACCTCGACCATGAGGACGCTCTGAGTCTGCGCAGACCAACAGAACACGGCAACCCAATCACAGCGAGGCCCGCAGGAGCTCTGATTGGGCCGCTGTGACGTACTGATCCGTATGCTATTGTTCATTGGTTACTCGCGCTTAGTGTTGTGATTGGTTAACCTGGCCCCTCTTCATTTAAATGGTGTTTCTGATTGGCTGCCCGCGCGTTTGTCCCGCCCTTTAGTCTATTTTTGTAATAGATGTTCTCGCGTGAACACGCATCGGCGCGTGTTAGATTGATACTCAGCAGAAGATTTGTTGAATACTACTTTTATTGGAATACAGAGCTCAACATGATCAACTGGAGGGTAAGCAGGTTTATTTTCCTACAGTGGTTTGAGTTTCGGTTGAACAGTAGACTTTCAGCTACAGTCCTGAGCGAGTATGTGTATATATGTAAATATGTATATATATATATATATATATATGGCTTTAACCTTGCCTAGATATCAATAAACCACCTTACAGATACATCTCACTCTGTCTGTACCTCCTCGACTCGACCTGAATAGTTAATTTTTTGTCTCTAAAAAGTAAAATGCACACTACACATGTAGAAACAGCTGCTCTGCAGTCCTGTAAGGCAGACTCCCTGCCCCCCTCCTGAGGGGGCTCAGCTGTTCTGGACATTTCCAGAGGACCGCCACAGACTCGGCAGGGATGTGTGTTGGGCATAAGAGGGCTGTATGCAGTCAGACCGTTCAATCTTACTGAGTTTGTTGTGGAGGAACTCAACCCCATCCCACACCTTTGGGATGAACTGGAATGGAGATTGAACGCCAATCTAATCCAACATGAGGTGCCTGACCTCACACATGCTCTACAGAATGAAAGGGCACAAATTTCCACTTAAACGTTCCAAAAGGTTGTGGAAACAGTGGAAGCTGTTCTAGCTGCAAAGGGGGACCAACTCCATATTAAAGTCCATCTATTTGTATGCAGTGCCATTAAAGTCAGGCATCCCACTGCTTCTGTCTCCGTGTATAGAGCATGTGTGTACCTGTGCAGCCAGTGCTTTAAATGTTTGGATTGTTTTGTTTCAGGCTTTGGAGAATGTTCCCATCCTCCTCTACATTCTGGCCGCGAAGACTCTGTTATTGTGTCTTGCTTTTGCTGGAGCTAAAATGTATCAGCAGAAAAAGGCAGAAGCGGCCCTGAAACAGCAGCTAGAGCTGAAGAGGAAACTTGCACGGGAAACACAGGAACTCCTAGACAACAAGAAGGATGACTGAATGACTGGGTGCACTGGAGAAAACGAGGGTAAACTACTCCTTTATGAAGTAAATGAGCTGAGTGTTTGAGCATGGATGTGTGCACATGATCAGAGTTATGTCTAACACTGATTTTATGTCCATTAGCTATTGTCACGTAACTTATGTGCGATGTACTTTCAAACAGGAATACATTTAGGTATATATTTATTTTTACTAGGTACATGTGTACACTGATATATGCGTGTGTGTACTTAAGTACTCCTTCTTTATATGTTCATACATTGGGCATTTACCATACAGGTGCATATTGTAGTTCTCAATTAAAGCTTGTAGTCTGTCTGCACAGTTTAATTCATTAATAGCCAAGAACTCCACCAGACCACCGCTTAGCAGGTGTTATTTGGGTCGGTGATCTTCTCAGCAGTGCACTTCTGCAGTCTCTACAGGAAGCTGTTGACTGGGTGTAACTCCAGCACTGCTGTATGTGATTCACTCTGTGCTGCACTCACACTACTCACTGCAGTGCTGAGGGTGATCTGCTACTAACCATTGATCAATGGGGTAAAAGGGCGAGAAAATTATGCACAAAAAACAGTCTATAATTATAAACTAAGTGCACCTGTATGGTAAGCATAAAGAGGAGCTGGTATATTGGACCTTGTGTGCCGTCTCCAAACTTAAAGAAGTGATTTGAATTAAGTGCAAACATGCAAAAAGCCTATAGGACTTTGTTGTTGACATGAGTATGACATACATGAACATTGGAAGCTTTTGTAGTTTTGAAAAATTACTGGAAAAATGCTGAAAACCGTTTTGTGTGTGTGCAGTTGCTACTCTCACCAACCATAACGTCTCGTTTCCCCCAGAGATCTACACCTTCACTCGCGTACAGGCAGCAGTGGTGCCAGATCTGTAGGAGATTCTACAGTTGGGACATTTTTGAGGAACTTTACCAGTCATTGTGTTTTGCTACCTTTTTATTTAACTTAATATTTAATACCTGGACTTCAAACGTTTTGTACTGTACCATTTCATTTCTGTTATTTAGATTTAAAAGGTTTGTGTAATATGACATTTTTATCTACAGCCTCTGTTCATCTAAATAAAGGGGAATTTTAACCAGGGGGAAGTTCATCGAGGGTCCTGGAGGACCCCCCTGCACGTTTTTCTGCTCTAATTTCAAACCCACTTTGTCTCAGGAAGGGCTTGTGTATGAGCTCATTAGGTGCATGTTTTACAGCATAGAAACAGTAGCGCATGCAGTGCAGGGGTTACTACAGGATGAGGGATGGATATTGTTGTTTGATACATTTTTTTGGTCACAATACTCGATCATACACAGTATTTTGTGTGGTGACATGTATATTATGGCTGTCTGGTGACAGACAGAATTTACATACATTAAAATAAAGCCAAAATAAAGTGTAGAATGTTCTGCAATATCTGAGGTAATTTCAGCAAAAAAGTTTACAATAAATATTTATAAACAAATACAGTGTGTAGTATGAGTGTGTTATTGGAAATGTTGGGGGTTGTGGATATGCAGAAAAATCCAAACTCTGTGTTTGTGTGTATATATAAATGAGTTGTATTAATGTGGTTTATACTTTATGTATGATAATTAGACTAAGGTTAAACTTGGCTTGAGATCGACCTCCAGGAAAAAGCTGTAAATGTAAATGTTTCACAGCATTTAAGAGCATTTAAAGACCCTTAGCTAAGGTGGTAAACACACAGGCCTTCCAGCTACAAACATCTTTTTTTGAGCAAATAATTCTAGCATTCTACCTGATACTAACTTGCACTAAACTGCATTCTATAACAATTCTGACAGAGGTTAAGTGTTCTCTGTACATTAATCATCTTCAGTCATATTCGCTCTTCTCAGCAGAGAGTGGGCTGGAAAGTTTCACCAGCAGATGGCACATGACGCAGACCTCAAGGCCAATGTTCTCTCCCAGCACAGATTTGCCATGCTGGACTAACAGTCTACCAGGGAAATCAATATAAACACTGTTGTTCTGATGACCTCCAGCATTGAAAATGAAGACTTGCTCATATAAATGGAAAGCTGAGTTCAAGCAGTTTCAGATGTTGCTAGAAGCTGAGCGCCTTCAAATCAGATGTTCTGAAAGTTGAGTGTTTCCCGGTTTGCTGTAAATAGGTTTTGGTGTTTTTCTCAGGACAGGAATGGAATGCAATTAGCCCATTTCACTACCCAGAGATCTGGGTAAACTGCGGGTCCCTGGAGCAACGAACACTGATATGCTCTTAATATTTAATCTTTGGGAACTTTGTGTAATTAAAACTAGACGCGTATAACGAGCGTGAATTGTGCCAATGGAGTGTCATGACTACTTACATACTGCAAACCCCCGCTTATACAATTTGTATAGTGTAAACCCTAAATATGCCCCATTTGTGCTACCAAAACACAATTTCTTTTTAAACTCGGCTTACTACATCACCCTTTAATATGTAAAGGTAAACCTGTATCCGTACTGTGTAGTGTACACTGAACGGCCGTCTCCTGCAATGCTAAAAATGTACCAATACCAATGTCACCCCGATATAGACTGTTCTCTAATTCATGCCCTAGCATTTTCTTTGGAATAAACAGGGTAAATACAAGAATACATTTATTGAATTTACAGTAATATAGAACAACACGAGAACACTCGAGATAGCTCCCTGCGAGATGCATCACAGGGCAACAGCCAACCAGCAGCAAGGAATAATAAATATCGTTCTCAAATTGGCTACTTTCAAACCTCCTGCATTTTATACGGGAATGTAGATACATTTATGTTCGTGTTTCTGTCACAAAATTAGTGAATTATATTTTTCTTAGTAAAATGCATGAAAAATGTCATATTGCTCAGAAAAAAGCGGTTGCGTCCGGGCCTTGTCCACCACGCCCCCCTTGTGCTGGTTGTTTATGTTTGGGAGCGGATACTCATTCTGTTCAGGTGTGTGATTGCCCTGCTAACCGCCACGGTCAAACAAACAACCTGGAACAAGGACATTTATTAGCACGGTTCTCAGAAAAACCCGCGAGAGACTGAAGCAGCGACGGCTGAACCGCGGGGGTTTACTGTATATGGATTTGTGAAACTCCACCAGCTGCTCCTGATTTAATCTAATGAAGTATTGATTGAACTTATCAGGTTTTTTGGTATTTATTGAGAACTACAATGTAATACGGATCTTCCATGAGAATGGGAATGATAAAGCCAACACAGTCATACTTAAAATCACAGTTTACTGTTTTAATATTACTTGTATAGTCCAACATTAGCTTGTAAAACATGCTGCTTTTAACTTTTCTGAGGTGTCTAAGACTTTTGCAGGGTACGGTATATATAATCGTCAGTTGATGATCCTGCTCATCTTCTCTAGTTATTCATGAAAAACAAGTCTGGCATCGGTTTGGTCAATACTGTTTTATTAACAGTAAGCTAATGTCCCCTCTACCTCATAAGCCTGCAGCCTAAGAATGCGATGAGTTCATTCAAGAGAAGCTTATTCCACAGATACAGGCTACATTCAAATACAACAAGTACTGTATATACAGTAAGCTAGTTTTGCTGAAAATCACAGGATCCATAGTAAAATGCTTTAATCCCCCCGACAATGGCGATGACGAATCTAATCTCTACAAACAGTGAAGCACAACAGAGCGATTAAGGAAACACAGTCGATATTCGGCGACAAATACTTAATAATGTTAGGTGGACCACATTATAAGGCTCTATTCTTAAAGTGCATAATATTCAGAGGGGACTGTGGACATTTCAGCAACATTTACATTTCTGCAGAGGACAAGAGTCAACAGAGACAGAGACAACAGGCTATACACATAATGACAAATATCAGGCCCAGACCAGTGGCCCCTGACAGTGTACAGTCAACATCCAGACAGAAACACTTTCAAAGACAGAATCTTTTTTTCTTTTCTTTTCTTTCCCTGCGATAATGTGGAAAACAGAACGAAAACTGGCTACCACACCCCGAATGTCACTTTCAGAATACCCAAGAAACGCTTGTTAAAAGAAATAAAACAGCCAAGACTTCTAAATCTCCGGTTCCATGTAATTAACCAGAATAAATTCAAACCCATATGAGATGGTGAGGATGGGTAACTCCTATCAGAAAGAGGCGCTTTACACTGGCTGCCCCCTGGCAGTAGGGAGTACAAACCGCATGACTGTGTCTCCTGGTGCTTGCCAGGATGGTGAACTGGATGACATGTCCCAGACTTCTCCATTCACTGTTTCACAGAGGGGGTGTAATCTGGACGCCGGGTCTGGATGATTCTGGGGCGGGCCCGCCTCCCTCCCTCCATTTCCTCCTCCCCCCCCGAGCTGTCGTCTTCGCAGACATGGACGATCACACTGGGGGTGGTGGTGGTTCCAGAGTGTAACTCGTACTGCTCGCCTAAAATGGATAATTAGGGTCAGGCGCAGAACTTCTAGGAATCGGATTTCAGAATCAGTGGATTAGTAGAAAGATGGGAAATGTGACGGGAAATTGCAGTGAACCCCGGAGGAGTAAGAGCCCGGTTAATCTCACATCTCAACTGTTATTTATGTTGTGCCCTAGAACGGAAGGGATACGCATTCGCCACGTCACCAGATATGATGAGTAGTGGACACATCAGGCTTAGTTACCACCGCAAGGGCAAATCGCATTTGTTTATTAAATCAGATTTTTACGTTTAAGCGTTCATATTTCAGTCAGACTGCATTTCCTCAAATTCTATTATATTATTATATTTGTTGCCACGGTCACAACCCACACATGAATACATTGACTAGGGAGGGGCAGGCAAAACCAGTCACATGTGCACTGTTCTCTACTGCCTAGAACTAGCAAAACAATTCTATACTTCCTAAGCCCGGGAAATTGCAGTGAACCCCAGAGGGCTTAGGAAGTATAGAATTGTTTTGCTAGTTCTAGGCAGTAGAGAACTAGACCATGATAAGAGGAGGATGGCCTGGTCAGCAGATAATGTTGACAGGCTCTACCGTTGATACAGAGGTGGGCTTTAAGTTTAAATCTGCTGTAAAGCCACTGTAAATCTACAGGGTACAAAAGAAAATGTCAGAGATGCACATCCAGAAATCTAAACTGAATCAGATCCAAAAGCGCACGCAAACGGGTCAACAGGAAGTCACATGCTGTGGCTTGTGCCTTTTAGATCGCAGAAAATGGAATATCTGATTTTTCATTGTATCCCATTAGTGCAGATTTCAGCTGCCTGCTGATTTTACATGCACTAATAGTTTTATCTCCTAAGGTGAGCTAAATAAAGAAAATGGCAGAGAAGAAGCACTTAGGAATAAGCTGCATTCGAAAAGTGCTCTCATTCACCGTCTAGAGCACTATTGTAGTGAATCAGCCATTTAGTAGTGTTCGAAATCCCAACTGACAATTTCACCCATTAGTTACATACACGACAAAATCTAGCGTCCGGACACTGTGCTCAATATGAACACACAAACACATTTCATTACGTCTGATGAGCAAACTACGTCTCAGATGCCTCGCCCTCATTGCATTACATCTCCAATATGGATATCTCCAGAAAGTTAGCAAGCTACGATAGCTACTGAAAAAGCTTTAGGGAAGAAAAAACCTCGCACGTGAAATAGCCACCGTTTAAAAGCCTTCGGTTTTATATATATTTTTTGTGTATGGACAGGCGTAACCTGCCTAGACACAATTTATGTGTATTTAAATGTTAGCATAATAAATGCTGCCATCCCCATCATGACAGTGTTAAGTTTGTTCAAACCCTCCCGAATGCAACATGGAGGGATGAGTAACATCCCGTGTGTCCGAAATTAACTAAATGGCGCCTCCCCTTGTTCACTAGTTAACCCCCCTATACAGCAAACCCTATGTAGTGAATGAGTGAGCGAGTAAATGCATCATGAGTTCATACTTTTCCATTCACCACTCGCACTCGGATGCATTATGACTACTTTCATCTGGATATTTTTGGCGGACCACTCATAGCACTGGAGTGACCCCCCCCCCCCAAACACTTTAGCTGTGGTCATAATGCAGAGTAGTAGTGCTACAGAAAAAAAAAACCTATAAATCCATTGCAGCAATATTGATAACGGAAAACTAAAAAAACAAAGGTATTCTAATATTTCACAGCACCTATTGCTTCTCCATATAATGATCGTAACTGTGTGTGTGTGTGTGTGTGTGTGTGTGTGTGTGTGTGTGTTTGTACCTGGGCCGAGTTTGGAGACAGCACACAACAGGTCATAATTAATGACAGGCGTCGCGTCCTGAGATTGCTCCCAGCCCACTGGAGGCGAAGCAGGGGGAGAGATGAGGAACTGCTTCTCCGGCTTTGGGGGCTCTAGTCGAGGACTGCCTATATGCACCGACTACGGACAGAAATAAAGAGAGGCCAGAGAGAGAAATCATGAAAAAAGAGAGAGACACAAAGAAACAAATATGAACTGACTCATCCAAGCTCTGCCCTCAAATGTGTCATAACTCTTGTTGCGAGGACAAGCTTTACTAAATATGTGCAGAAATCCCATTCAGCCTCGTGAGAAAAGAAGTTTCTGTTCAAATAATGGATTTAAATTGTCATGGAACGACTGTATCCGTTTATAATTCCTGCAGAAATGTTTTTCAGGTTTAAGAGGCTGTAGCTAAGCTATACTTCGCATAATTACACAAGACTACACCCAGACTAACCTTTCACATGCTTACAAAATAAACAGTCAGAAAATAGAAACGCACTCTAAAATTAGGCGTTTTGGTAAAACCTGGATTTGTAATGTGAAAGGAATAACATTCTGTACTGCTCCCACCTGGCAGGAGCAGCTATTAAAGAACGAATAGGAGGGTGAACAAAAACAGATCAGTTATTCAAGTTTTATATACTTTTTTTTTGCATCCAATATGGTTTGCCAAGACATGAAGCTAAAATAATAGAAGTCTATGTCACTCAAATGGACTTTACATAACTGTCTTCCAGTACTTTTTAGTTGGATTAGCCTAAAATCTCCATCACTCCAAAAAAATCAAGCAGAAACATGCAAACATGGTACACCTCTATTTTACAGTAGAGCTTAAAATATGTAAATATCGATTAAAATACGAAAAATACGATTTTCCGGTGAATCACTCCTTTAGGCTAATTTTGGCCTAGATCAGACCATGCAGAATATATAAAACTGAGCCAATATATCCTTCCTGTCATCTGGTGTGTTGTCTGTAGCCAAGCTCATGACTCACATTGCTATGTGTAACACTTCAGTCTCTGAGTGAGAAATGCTAAGTCTGTCAAGGCTCTCCACTGAAATTACTCCAGTGAAACTGTGTGTTTGTGGTACATTTGTCTTTATCCAAATCACAGAAGAGCCTTTTGAATTTTTTTGCAGAAGGAAGGTTTTTAAAACTAGCAGTAGTTAGTAAATGTAAAAAAATCCTTAAACACACACAATCTATAGTTTCTAAAAATTTTAAAGAAAGGGATTTTCATCCTCGAAAATCCACAAATCAAGCTCTGAAAGCGAGGACTGATATCAATATCTGCCTGTTTATACTTAAAATTATATAAAATTATACTCAAAATTATATTCACTTATTATTTTATTGGCAGTAATCAGTATATAATATCAAATTCACAAAAGTCTGACTGTGGAATTAACCTCAGATCTCTAATAGTGTTACCTTTGCGAAATAGAGGCGCATCTCTTTGCCGTTAAAATCGCTCTTGTGGAGTTTCACTCTGGCCTCAGCAGCAGCCAGCGCGTCGGTGAAGTTGATGCGAACGCGGCGGAAACTTTTAAAGAACTGGAAAGACGCTCCAGCGTCAAACTGCCGAAAGAGCGCCTCGAACTGATCCTGAGGATGGAAAAACAGAACAAATAAGTAAAAATGAATGGACCTTGGCTAGGACATTGTATGGCTAGGACTCAAAAAGGTTCTTCACTCGCAGACACTTCTCAATTTCAAAACCACACCTCGACTCTTGAGGAAACCGAAAGTTCTACCTTCATTTTGAGGAGTGTTTTTTTACAAAGATCCGTTATTTTCTTTCATTTAAAGAGCATCATCAAAAGGTATGAAACCTTTATTACTTTGAATGCGTCACTCTTACCTGAGCCTCTGTCTGGCTGAACACTGCACTGTCCACGAGTGTAGACACCAGACAGAAACGGTTGCACTTTGTTATCTTCAGGTGCATGACTGATGGAGCGCAGTTCAATGCAATGTGAACGCAAAGTCAAGAAGTGCAACTGTAAAGGAAGGTATTATTTCCAGTAGTGACACTTTGTCCGTTCTTTCTCCTTTTTTGTCTCTTCTTATTTTAAAGACGAAGGCAGGGAGGCAAACGCTGCCCTGTTTTACCTCTATACTCCGCTCCAACACGTCTTCTGCACTGCATGCGTCAAACTGAGCCTCCAGTAAGACGCGTGTTGCTGTAACAGGTCATAGACTTAGCAGTGTCTGTTTATCTGCCTCTGCTTATAATGGAGCTGATACTGCTGAGCACCGCCTCTCACCCTTCCTCCTTCCCTCCCCTTTTCCGCCTGCTAATACCAGCCGCTCTTACAAAGAGGCTACGGTAACAACATCTAGAGCACAGGCCCCCGAGTGAATTTCCCTGTTGCTTGGCCTCATGCGTTTAAGAGCAAACTTAACTTTGGAACGTCCTTCCTCAACATATCCATGATTGCACACACCTTTGTTCTTTCTAAACTTGTTTTTTGCACAAGAATACCCGTTATATTTGAATTTGATTCAATCATATGAAGCACTTTGACAAAATACTGTACATCATTCGTTTTCCCTCTAAAGTTCATATGCATTTTTATTACCTGGTCTACGTAATACGTACTATGCCTTTTTTATTTAGCTCTTGGCATGTTTTCTTATATGTATACAAACAATGTAAACACTGATCAGCCATTAAAACCACTGACAGGTGGCAGGAACAGCAGCGGGCAGAACTTGCTAAAAGTGGTCAGAGGAAAGGCAAGGTACCCAAAGCAATACGCCTGAATAGCAAAACCTAACCCCACAGAAAAGTTCTCTGGTTCAAATTGCTTAAGTGTTAAAGCTGGCTATGAAAGAAGGGTGAATCACGACTTGCTGTGTTCGGGGACTTTGTGGCTGCAGACCGATCAGAGTGCCCATGCGGACCCCTGTTCACCATCGAAAGTGCAGTATTAGGCAGGTGGTTTTAACCACAGCGACATCTCCAAGCCTTTTTGCATCTTTTCCTGCAGGCCATCGTCCACTATGCATAATTTCCATGTGTCACTCATTCACTCTTATCTTTTTTCGGCCTATCAGTCAATTCGTATCTCTCATATCCCTCAATACATTCTGCCCATGGTCTTCAGTAAAAAGGGAAAAAAGGAGAAAAAGTACTTTTAGTCATTTTAGTCATATTTTTTCCATTTAATGTACAAGTTTTCATCTGAATTTACATAAAATCCTCCCTTTGCATGTGTAGGTGTGTGTCTACTGTAAGAGAAGGTTGAAAGTATGAGCCACAGATCTGCACTCTTAAAAATAAAAACTGCAAAAGAAGCAAAATGCCCCGGAAGAAACATTTTTGGTTCTCTTCAGAAATTGTCTGTGGAGAACAAGCAGCGTTCTGAAAGGAGAACCTCCCCAATTTTATGGTTCTACAGTAATAAAAGTCCTAGCACTATATATCCAGGCCAAGAACATTAGGAAATGGGAATCTATGGGAAAAAATAGTCAACTATATAAGCCACACACTAAAGCACAATATCCATCTATGCTTGTGAAAACAGAACCGAACAGCTTTAGTGTGGAAGTCCGAGAGTGTCTTTGGTGAACAAGAGCCCGACGGCACCATGACGAACACTGGTCTCTGTGAGGAAATGGAAAAATGGAAATATGAAACCAAAATAAGGAGGTGGAAAAAATGCAAAGTGGCAAAGGCATCAGACACGCACTAAACAAACTGTAGCAGATATGGGACAAAAGCAATTTGGCTCCTTGACAAGCTCTGGAGATATTTTAGGACATTAAGTACACAAACACCCAGGAGACTTTAAAGTCCATATGCACAACAAACAGCGGGAGATTTTCACTGCTGGAGTCTATATAAAAATAACCCTCCCTAAATCTGTCTCCGCATCATTTCTTTTCTGTGTGAAGTTTCTTCACCCAACAATACAGACACAATCAACAACAATAAGAACATTTAAATAAGTTCATTAGGATGATTCTGATCAAACTTTACTTCAATGAATCAGAACATTTTAGTGCCTCTCTCACAGTGCAAAATAGAGCCTGGAGTTTTATTTGCATTATTTAAATTAGACACACACACACACACACACACACACATACACATACACACACACACACACACAAAAGATCTTAGGGCCTTAAGATTTGCTTACATTTAAATAAGGACCTAAAAGTAGTTAAAAGAATGTTCTTTATTTAACTGATCATAACTTTTCCTGGGTTTAAATTTTTCATCAAGTCAATATTTCTCCCATCATCGCTCTGATGATCATCTCAGTATAAAAGAAACCAAAAGGTTTAAAGGAATCCCTTCATTCTTAAAAGACAGGATAAGAAAAACCTTTATTAGTCCCACAAGTGGGACATTTGCTTTTGCAAGCAGCAGAAATGAAGAGAACAATAGTGGCATAGTGGAGTGGAATAAAACACTAATTTTTGACCTCGCAGCTGGTGGCCTGGTGGTTAGGATGATGCCCCTGCAGTCAGAAGGTCGTGGGTTCAAATCCCAGTGGTACCCTGGGGAGTGTCATCCCTGTGGTACCCTTAAGACTGAGGTCGCCTACTTGTCCTCACACACTTCAACTCTTGTTGGTTCAAAAAGGCAGCACAGGGCTGAAACTCACATTATAGGCCCCACGATGCTTCAAATGCAGAGTACAAGCGGCCATTTTACTTAACTTTGCACAATTTGCACTTTTAGAAGCGCATGTTGTGCATTATTTCAAATAAAGGGATTTTATGTTGTCAGTTTGTTGTACTGCATGGTTTAGTTCACTTATCGATGTGTCACTTCTGCCTAGACATTTCTGAACATTTCCTTTAAAAAGAAAGAAAGAAATGAACAGTTAACCTACAACAATAAAAACATGCAAAACCACTAGAGTACAAATCTACTGAGGCCAGACAAGCAGCTGCTGCCAACTCCAAAACTCACTTCACACGCACGTTCACCTACATCAAAGACCGAGAACAAAGAACAACGAGCCGTCTGTAGAGTTCTGCAGCATTCAAACAGGTGCCAGTGCATGCTTGTGGGTCTGAGTCATCCACAAATCAAAACCCAATTAGACAACAGGGCAAACACTGTCCCCTCTCACACGTCTATATATGGAAGGGTATCATTGGGATTTGGTTAATACTCATACAGATTACTGATCCTGATACTTAGTGATGCTCTTATTGATATTACTATATTGTAGTATGAATAAGAGTATCAATATATATTAAGAGTAAGAGAGATAGAGAAAAGAGAGAGAGAGTGAGAAAGAGAGAGAGAGGAGAGTGAGAGACAGAGAGAGTGAGACAGAGTGAGTGTGAGTAAGAGAGAGAGAGAGAGAGAGAGAGTGTGAGAGAGAGTGTGTGAGAGAGAGAGAGAGAGAGAGAGAGAGAGTGTGTGAGAGAGAGAGAGAGAGAGAGTGTGTGAGAGAGAGAGAGAGAGAGTGAGAGAGAGAGAGAGAGAGAGAGAGAGAGAGAGAGAGAGAGCGAGAGAGAGAGAGAGAGAGAGAGAGAGAGAGAGAG
>JBBPDB010124903.1:0-17253 GCA_037974465.1 Brachypetersius altus
CACACACACACACACACACACACACACACACACACACACAGCCTCTCACACTCTGCCATCTCTCTTTAGAGTTGCAGGACACATAGCCACAAGAATGCAAACACATAGGCCTACTCGGATAAATGTTTCCTGCCTATAGAAAAGCTCGATGTCTTCAGGGACATCGGTGACACATTCACACATTCAAAAACACTTCTCTGTGACTAGCATTAGTAAGATGTGTGTGCATAGGTTCATACTGCATCATACACTTTGGGCAGCCCGGGACAAATTACACATTTTGTTGTTTTCCTGTGTGAAGGAAGTTTCAGGGAACAAACGTTTTATGCCCATTTTTATGCACAGTTGTTATTCATTGTAACTTGGTGCCCGCATTTTGGGTACCTTTCAGTTAGTTTGGATTAAGAGCCCCTTCAGCTGACATCACAGCTTCTGAACATCTCTTGTAGCCTGCTGTCATTCTCTCCATGACTGTTGGCTTACATAGACAGATTTTCATTGATGTTTTTTCATTGATGTCTAGTGATTGGAAAGCCTTTACTATCTAGCTATTTATCGATCTAGCCATCTATCCATCCATCCATCCATCCATCCATCCATCCATCCATCCTTTCATCCATCCGTATAGCTGTCTATTTATTTATTTTTCATTTAATTTTATGAATCAGACATCTAGACAAAAGATTTTGAAGTTTTGTTTTTCTT
Source organism: Brachypetersius altus (assembly GCA_037974465.1). Classification (NCBI taxonomy): domain Eukaryota; kingdom Metazoa; phylum Chordata; class Actinopteri; order Characiformes; family Alestidae; genus Brachypetersius; species Brachypetersius altus. Next base: position 706 of record JBBPDB010124903.1, read on the forward strand.
TTATAAACAATGATTCAGAAAAAAAGACCATGCAACAAGCAGAGTAAAGCCAAGGAGCTTTATACTGGGATTGAAGAGCAGAATAACGAGCCACAGGAACCAGTTCTCTTGAGAAGCAGAGCGTCAAACGCCAAGGACTTAGATGCATGAAGCAAGGTTAAGTCAACTACACTCTAGTAACTGAGTCTGAATGGAATGAGAGTGGATTGAATGTTTGCTTGGGTGACAATGATGAGTCCTTTTTACTTAAAAAAACACTGCAAGTTTAACCAGGCAAAATGGCCCAGGCAAATGTTTGCCTTCATTATCAAAGAAGACGAAAGAGATATCACTGCTTGTTCGTTTTATTTAGCGCAAGGTAGGCTAACACACTTATGAAGCAGTCTTTCAAGGATTATGGTTATATATAGAACCGTGACTCCAAGAAGAATTTCAATGGGCAAACGTTTCTTTGCATGAACAAATAGTCCTCCACAACCGCAAGGCCTGACTGATATAAATGCTGACTTTATGGAGCCTCAAATGCCAGTTATCACCAAACACCAAATGGTTTTAGTTAAATTGTGGTATTCTGACGAATAATTGCCATTTATCTAAACTGAAACATGACTTATAAGCAATAATTCTTATAAATACCCCTTGTGTCTCGTCAGGTGATCAAAAATGTGGATTTTAATGTGAAGGATTTGGCCCTTCCTTACTCAGCCTTAAATTTATTCCAGCAATCTACAGAGGTATTAGTCCATTTCCACATACAGTTCTGAAGTAGAGCGGGTGATTTAGCATAGGGTAAATAACCCTAGCTACTTACCCAGGACTCCATTCTGGGGTCATTATACACAGCATTGATTTGTAGCATATGCTCATTGCTTGTAGATTTAAAACTCTAATTTCTGGATTTAGAGCAATTAGCCAAAGCTTCCAAGAGCATAATGTGCAAAGCTGTATTTTAGCTTGCGTGGAGAGGGCCTCATTAATGACAGCCATAGCATAACTGTAATATTCATTAATGTTGCTGCCATATGGATGATGCAGGCTGACCTGTTATGGAATTGACTTCATAAATGAGACGTCTTCGGCACTGACCACTACTCTGCTGTTAATGGAGGGATTAATAGGGTCCATGCAGGGTATAAGGTGATTACTGTAATCATTATTTCGCTAATCGCTGAAGTATGGCTGGCTGTTCCTGGCTGGCGGTTTGATGTCATGCATGCTGGCTGAGATAAATGCAAATAGGAAGCTTGCTGTGTGCCCATAAAGCTGCAGTGGCCCTGGTGAGCTATAGGTAAGCAAAGGTAAGCAGATGGTCTGTGCAGAGAAGAGACAAGAAAATGACAGAATTCTGAGATATTCCCTGAGCATAGAGCTCATGTGTAGGACAACATACTGCCTGCTCTCCCTGGCAGGCTATATTGTTTCCTCCTCCTTCATTTTCTCTCTGCCGCTGTCTCTCAGGTCCTATAAAATTTCCTTTAAAGCTTTAGTGGTGCTTTGGTGGATACTATGGGTGTGGCACACCAGTGACTAGCCATCTATGCAGGCAAGGTTCTATTTTAAAAAATACAAAACAATTACTTTATTGTCAGGTCTGGGGACAGTGACTGTGGGCGGCCGCTAGAGGTGTGCTCAGGAGAAAGATGTGTTTGTATTTGGTCGCTAATGAACTTTAAATGTAATGACCCAAAATAGCAAAACGTGTCTTTTAGGTAAATGTTGTTTCCTGATCCCAACATGACGAGGATGGTTTACATTTTATGTAAACGAGTTATTTTTTTAATGAATTGGATGTCCGATGTGTTTTTTGTATGTAATTTGTGAGTTTTCGTCATTAACTACGGCTATGCGGTGCCTATTTTATTTTAGAGAACAAGCGAGGCAAGTGTGAGTATTTAAGTTTGCAATAAGCTTTCGCTCCACCTTTCTTAGCTGAAAAACTTCAGCTGTATTCAATTCTGCAGTTTTATTTTATTCAATGATTCAGTGTTGTTTTTTTTTGTTTGGCTGTTTTCAAGTTCAGTTCAGTTAGATAGTGCTGTCATTGTGTTCAATTTGCTGAAAACATGCAGTATATTTGCCATGATGCCGTATTTAAGCATTAAAACCGCATAATCAACCCAGGCTTGCCAGGATGGGCAGTACAAGCAAACGCTAGCTGGTTAAGCTATTTTAAAGATCACAGACACGGACTCAAAGGCAGAGCTCCAAGGGGACTGATTTATTGACCCAGGGTATGAACACAAATGGACAGAGTTCAAAATAGGCAAAACAGTCACCAAAATCACAACTGGTGAAAGAGTAATGAACATGTAAGGTGTTCCATAACAGTCAGGCAAAAAGAAAAATCCAAATGTACACTGCAATAGTTGGCACACAGAAAGTTTGGCATGCCAGCCAGTACATAGTATAGATTTTGCAAGAACATGTAGGAAACAAATAGATGTCTGGAATATGTTGTTTGGTTGGGAGTGGAGATTCCTTTACAAATCTTGGTTGAGATCTCACAGCTAAATTTACCACCTAGCAATCAGGGAAATGTTGTCATGGGTGTTTGAAGGAGTGGGGGAAAGAGGGCTCAAAAAACGTTGATGTTAATTAATCCTATTTGAGGATGCTTTGTCACTGCTACTGTTGTGTTTGGTGTGTTTAATTGGCATTATGTTTGTGGAGACATGCATAATGCCTAGCCTTCTGAAAAAAAAAAAAAAAAGAACAATTTCCTCCGGGATAAATAAAGTTTTCTGATTCTGATTCTTTCTTTAATTGATTGCACTTAAGACTGGTTAATTCAAGTCTCATTTCAACCACATAAAACAGTACACAGTAACATGAAACAATTTTCTTCTGGGACCATGGTGCAACAAAAAGAGCCAAAAAACAGAGCACCTCAAAGAACAGAAACATGAAAAGACCACATAAGTGCAGGCAAGGCAGGACTAAAGAGAGAGTGCAAATACAAAAGAGCGAGAGACTTGAAACTCAATGACTTGTTTCCACCTTTGTACATAATTATGAGTCCATAGTCACAGGATGGAGGTTTTCAGTAGATGTGGTGAAGGAGCTGGAAACAGGACTGGGACAGGGCTGTGCCTCAGAGTAAGTTCACCTGAGACAAGTCTTTAGCTTAGCTATGTGGTTTGTGGCTATAACCTGAAAAGTCTTGTGAATGTCAGTGATCTAGTTGCAAATATGCATGTAGTATTTGGACTGAAAACTCTGAACTTACATTTGAGATATTATTTCTTCAGTTATTTATGTTGGTTTACCGTTATGCACTCACCTCTCCATTTGTCTTCTCCAAAACAGTGTGCTGTCTAGCTTCAACGTTCTGAAAGCTTAAGTCAGGAATGACTTGAGGAGAATGACGAGAACTGTATGAGCAAAATTTGGTATTTCAACTTTTTTTCACCCTTTCACGCCTCCTGACTCATTTTGGCAAGAACAGGTGATGAATGGTGGCTCAGAGCAAATGTTAAAGATTCATCAGCAGGAGAAGGCCGACTTATGGGGTGTTTCAGCAGTTCCTGCTGCAGAGGTGCCAGGTCTGCAGTGCTGCAATGGTACAGAAGCCTTGTGAGATTCTTTTTGCGAGTTTACACATTGCAGATATTAAAAACAGCTCTCAGCTGTTTGTTTAACGATTTTTCATCGTCTCCTCAGATACAGAAACACTGGCATGTTTCCTTGAGTAATGGCGTGTCATATTATTATTATTATTACGTGTGCAGCACTCTGTCTTTGTAATTGAAAAATGGGCAGTTACTGAGATCATATGCATATTCAATACAGTGGCAAAAAAACCATCAGAATGGTGACTGTTTGAGGATTGTTTTTTTGCAAACCTCTGGGTCATGGAAAATAACTTGGAGACTTGCTAATTCGCTCAAGCTCTTGATCCATGTCCACTTTAAAAACAGAAGTAACTAAACGCTTCTTGGTTTGGTTTCACAGGACTGATACATGCCTTTAACTGGTACAGAACGTTGATATAAAGGTTTTATCAACTTTAAGCAGGCTCTCAGTTACAAAAAAATAATATTTGAGTTCTATTTAAAAGCGTTTATGTGGATATTCTGTATTCTTGTAGTTATCACTTGTAGATATCGCACAATGAGTTTCAATTATGTTTTTTAAAACCAAGTGATGGTATTGAAACCATGCTGAGAAGGCTCTTGTTCATTTGCTCAAGAAAGAACTAAATTTCAGTGAAGTCAGTGAAAAACCTTTTCAGCTCTGATCTGCATCTGTAATCCTCCCACAGTCTTCATATGTGAGATCAGCTGTCCCCCTGAGCTACTGCACCGTACCAAATACCTCGGGCTTCCGTGCAGAAGCTGAACACTTTAGTTCTCTTGTGATTATTCCTTCCAGCTGACACTGTACTATTTTCCAGCAGCAAAGCCAAATTCTCTCTAGCCAGCTCCACCCCCCATGGGTGAGTGGCAGGACCTGTCTTTTGCCGAAGGCAGTGAGTCTTAAACACAGCAGAGAGTACTCCAGAGGCCCAGAGCCCAGAGCTATGCCAGTTTCGGCAGTGATACCCGCAGTGGGGTGTGAAAACTTCAGAAGGGGGCAGTAATAGGAATAGTTGCCAATAGACTTGTTAAGTTTTCACATCCCAATTATGACTCATCAGCAGGGATTACAAAGCTCTCACTATCAGCAGAGTTGATTCCTGTCAGCTGTAATTTGAATATCTATCTTCGTGGGACAGAGACTCGTGCAACTAATTGTGTGTCTTCGATGAAATGGAAAGTATTAAATTGATACCTGCAATGTAAAACAGTGACTCCTGCAACAGGTTTTTTGCAAGTTTACTTAATGCAAGCTGATATTTTATCCGAATCTTAAATGATTTCAGAAATAAAATGCACTAAATGCCAAATAATAGCAATTTATTTGGAAACATTGAAATTTCAAAGCTTAATTTCAGGACTGAACTTGAAAATGAACTTTGCTTATGACAAAAACTATTTGTCATTTTTAATTAATGTAGTTCACGGAAATTGACTAAAATAAAACAACTATCACAATATATCTAGACATAAATAAACCTGATTTTCTAAAACAGAAAACAAGCCTTCTACACTTTCCACACTGAATGTCATTGATATGCTTTGACCTGGCACATTGGGTTCAGCTCAAATGGCAAACTTGGCTTGTTAAGGTCTCTGAGGAATATGTGATCTTAGTTTAGCAAGAGAGCAGGAAGAAACACTGAAAGTGTAATTTCCCTTGAGCAAGGACCCATCCCCACACACTGCTCCTCTGCGTGGGTTAAACACAGAGACAGAATTTTACATTGTTTGTACTGTATGCAGTGGTGTGTTCAGGTGTGACTATAAGACTCTACTTTATGTTTTAATTAAAGTGTAAGGAAGACGAGTGAAGCAGAGTGAAATGAAATTACACCAAAGCCTGTTACACTTGTGATGTTATAGGCAGATATGTAATTTTGTCTTGTTTTTTAGCACCAACGAAGCATTATGATCAGTCGCATATTCACAACCTGGGTCTGAATATTAACGCGTTTGTGGAAATCCATTTTCTCCCACTCGCAGTGAGCCGACGCCATTGTCACAACACCAGGCTCCACGCCTCATTGGCTCAGCTGAGCAAACCGAATCGTCTTTATAGATTTCCTGATGATACTCTTTTCAGCAACAGCAGTATTAGCAGATCACCAGGCTGCATTTCCTCAAGTGCATTTTCTTCTTGTTTCATAATTGAACTTGGGGGCTCAGAACATTCCAATCCATTAGAGCTATCTCCCGCCCTGTTTAGCTCATGATCAAACGCTTACATGATTGCATTTCATCCATCTGCAGGATTTTTTACACCTTCTTTCTACCTGGAAAAGCATTACAGAGAAATGTAATGATCACATCTACTTGAAAATATGTATTAAAATGAATAAACCGCAGAGACTTGAAAACAATAGCCCAGTATATAAGACATGTTTTTCCACAGGGTCATATAAAAGTGTCATTTCATGTCACATGATCACATATTAGCTAATGTGATAACCACAAGTGTTTTTTGCACATGTGAAATAATATAAAGTGTTTTTTGCACATGTGAAATAATATAAAGTGGGTTTTTTTGTGTCTGTTCTTCTAGAGTATAATAAATACATCACTGCAAATATAGGTTTCAAATCTAATCAGTTCTCTGGACATGTAACATGACCAAGCTGTGATCAGACCAACCGCTTCAGAGAAGTACAACTGGTGCACACAGCTGCTCGTCTGTAATGTATCCATTCGGTATCGAAGCTCAGACTAGAAAATACGAGAACAGCTTGCTAAACAGTGCTTTAAACTAATCTAGCAAAGATTTGCAAACTAGTCTGATCTGATTTAGTTTTCTAGTTTGATAAGCAGTGTAAGTGTTAAATTGATTTAAGTGTCTAGTTCTTGTCTTACTATCATTTTTTTCATATCCAGACAACAGCTCGATTTACTTAGCCTTGAAAATCTGGAGTCAGCTATATTTGACATGCTAGTCCAAAATGTCATTTCTGGGATGTTTTATTGTATTTCTTTCTTTAATATTATATGACTGATTAACAGCTTATATAGACCACATCTAATATCCTTAAGTGAATAGGTCTACCTTTTCTAATTGCTTCCAGTAATTCTATACCTCTGCCGCAGCATAGCATACCCTCCTCTCTCTCATATCCCATGTCGGATTTTCCCCAGTGGGGCAGTGTGCCTATTAATTGGCTGGAAATGGGCCCATCTCACGCACCAGTAATAATAACAGTGCTACGCTACATTGGCAGCCGCCCTTGTCCCACTCTCCGTTTCAGAATGGGCATATAAAGAGAACGGCTTCCTTTAGAGATCACTCACTCTGAAATTAAACTCCTCAAACGAATGAGGAGATAAGTCTACTATTTATAAAGGTTTTCTATTAAGGCCCTTCTTAATGTCGACAAAACAGGTAAATGTTTTTGCTGAATTAGGCACGGTGTTCATTTCCACTCTTTGTTTCTTTTATCACTGTAATTTGAAGGGCATTATCAGCAAGTATAGGGGACTCTTTGGGAGCTAAGAAGATGTTAAGGCAGTTTTTTAAAGGTAGTGACTGACACTAGCCTGCAGGTATTGCTTACAATGGCAAAGTCATTTTTAGATGGTTCTATGAAGAATAATTTGCACATATAAGCTATTTGAGTGTGAAGATAATGTAATGGTTATGTTCCATTTAAAAGTGCTAGAATCACACACATAAGCAAGACAAAATTGGAAACCTTTTTTTAAGACTGTAAGCCTCATGGCCGTTCTTATAAATCATGCAATTTTCCCAGTAGTGGTTTTGGTTCTCATACACCGCAAGCCACAGACCCCCAGTTCCACAGTAAATACACCGTCTGAGAGATGGATTATTTATACATCACACTGTGAGACTGCTGTCTAGTGCCTAGTGTCTTCATGAACAAAATCGATGAATGGGCTTTCCCATTGTGCATACCACACAAGGCTTCTGCAGAGATAATTGTATTATGTGTGCATTTTTTCAGCTGTAATTTGTTGTGCTGTTAGTTGCATTGTTTTGAAGCCAAATCGCTGCACCTTCCTTTGATTAGAACAGCTGCTTTGAGCTCCTGTGTGGAGATGCTTGCTGGTTTAATCACTCATGGAAGTGGCTTTGAGGGTAATAAACACGCTTCATGTATTTTTCCACCCGTTTTTTCCACCCTCTCAATCACTACATGCACAGTCATACACTATCCGCATGACTCACACTATCTTCATGACCTCATCATAACATTTCTTACACCCTCTCATCCCCCTTCACTCATTTTAGTAATGTTATCTGTTTAAGTAAATCAATAAAATAAAACTTTCAGGATTGTCCATTTTTAGTCATCTAGATCAGTCTTTCCCACATTAGTTCTGAAAGCAAACCCGTCACTCCCTACACCCACTTCAAGACCGAAAATGGTTGTTAATTAGCTGATTGATAACCCTTGGCCTAGGTCACTAAATTGAAACTTGACTTCTGTGGCTGTGTTAAAACCATCATCCTCAGAGATTCACAATTTAATGAAAGAATGTTAAGATCTTTGCATAAGTGATGAAACAAACGTCTTCTAAGTCCAGATGCTTTTCCTGTTTTGTTTTTCACAGAATGAGTCCTATCTGTCATTTTTTAAATCATTTTGTACATCTTTTTTTTTTTATCATAACCCGCATCATTACACAAATGTCTTAGTAAAAATGTTTTTCTCTTTGCTCTACATGCAAGGTTTTTCCAACAGTGACAATTAAGGATTCATTAAGGCATGCTTATTGATTAACTGTCTGAGGACCCATATTTCAGCACTGACAATGAGCCCCAAAGTTTTAATATTTTTTGCACCAACGTAAATAGGGATATAAGATATAAGGGAGAAAAAGATGAATCTGAGCCAATCCTGTAAAAATCTATCCTGAAATATCGCACTTTGTGTGATGTCATTTTATCAGTTGCATGATGGTGGGGTGCTCATGCGCATTTGGCACATTTGTTCTCATGTCAGAATAAAAGTCCCTTTACCTCCCTTTAATGTGCAATATTTGAGGTTTATTGAAGCTGAAGAAGATTCTAATGGTTCTACCTGTATTTTTTTGTATGTGTTACATCTGTGCTGACTGATGGTGCCAAAAGATTGATAAATGCTTTGGGTTTGGATGTGTAAGACGATGGAGGCTCAGTGATCCACCTGAGGGAAACGTTTGTGCGAACCTTTTAAAAAGCCCAGCTTCATAACAGCTCCTTGAACTCAATTCAATACTCTCTCTCTCACACACACACACACACACACACATACACACACACACACCTTGCGCTGAATACTTTGTGCCCTCAAAGTCATATTATCGATATAACAGACATCATATACAGGCCAGTAGACAATAAATGTTGACTGATTGAAAGATTGATAACTGACCTCAACAACTCAAACCAAATATTTCCCATCCCACCAACACACACAGCAATACTACAGATCTGTTCCCCTGTCAATCTCTTTTGGTCAGCCACAGTCTTATACACCACTGAGTCATGTTTAGTTAGGTTTACTTTATATCATAATTAAATAATTAAAGTCCACACAAAACTCTTGAATGGCACGATTTTAGCGATTCTTTGACTTGTAGTGTGTAGTGAATATTGCACAGTTGTGGTTTTCAAGACTCAAAGACTCAAACAAAAAGAGTAATTTTTTCTATGCCTCGTTTAAACTGTCCTTCTTAAAAAAAAAAGAAAGATTTTTCTCTTATTACTTGTCGCACAGTCTTTTTTAGTGTAGAGCCGTGTTTGCCAAAATGAGGTTGTAAGTAATTGCTTAGATGATATTTTTAATTGTTGTGAAATTTAGGCATTACCTTTAAATCGTATCTGTTAAATACAGAAATACAGTAATATATCAAAGCTTAATGCTCCTGAGCTTGGCATGGGACTCTTTGCTCTGTCCTGTGTTGTTCAGAAAGTTTGTCAGTGTGCTCCAAAAGCAGCGTCGCTTATACACTTTAATTGGAGGCTTTCACGATTAACTAATTGCAGAGGTCACAAATGCAATTACACGATTCATTTTACATCCTCACTATAGCGCCATGCCGTATTAATGTCTCAGTTGCTGAAAGTGGCAGACTGTTTTATTAGCACTGTAACAACAGAGGCCTTCGAATAACAAGCCCAGCAAAAACGACTAATAAAATAAGCTTTCAGTGCACCCTGTTCATAGATTTAGTGCCACGTTACTGCAATAATTGCAGCACTTTATATGCTTTTAATACAGGCAAAAATTTTAGTTATTAATTTAAGTACTTAGTATACAATATGTACAATAAATTATTCAGTAATGAAACTAATATGTATTGTGTGCAGTTCTGAGATTTAATTATGGGCTCTCATACAGGACTTTAGAATCTCAGGTAGAAACTAAGCCTAGTCTTAGACTCCATTTATATTTAAGGGTAAAGTAAAGTTCTGGTATCATGTAAAACTGAGGTTTACTTGTTTTGTGTTACTTGTTGATATGAAATGAGTCCAAAACCGCCTATTAAGTGGTCTGTCATTGGTTCATGCAAGCCATATTGACAAAACAAAACCAAAAAAGGCTTGTTTTGAATTTACTTATCCGTGACACCACAAGAAACAAGACAGTTACAGCTAACCATCCTCTTAGCCTATAGCTCTGCCTCTCAATAGTGATGTCAGAATTCATGTTTTACCTGAATCTCCTTTCCGAATGAGGCACAGTGCACAGCAGACAATCAAAAAAGGTCATATGTCAGTTTTAAAGGCAGTAACAAAAACAACCTGCCTATTTCAAAGGTATAATATAAATATTGTAAAATATTAATGTAATAATAAATTATGACGGAACAAAACCACACAAAATTAATGAGAAAAAGTTCTCTTTAAATACCAGTTTTGTTTGAGTGGGTTAACTAAGTGCTTCAGATTAAATAATCATGAATAATTGTGACAGATAATACATTATAATGACATTTTTTAACCAATATTCTACATGTGTTTTGTATTATGTGTTACATATATATTACACAAGTCAGACAGTGGTACACGCAGTACTGCACGTGTGTTGTTAAATGTGAACATAACCCTCAAGTGGACCTTCCCTGTTAATGTAGGCTGACGGAATGGTACATGGTAAAGTCAGCCATGCTTGTTATCAGACCTCACCTGCTGAAGGATGGTGAACATCTGCAGAGGCACGTGGAGCAGCATGTAACGGCTGACCACTGAGGCCACAGGGCCATGCTGGGTGTTAATGGACAGTGCTTTGTTGCCGCGGGGCCCGTCTGGGAAGTTGTGTGTGTGTCTGTGTGTGTGTATACGTGTGTGTGTGTGTGTGTGTGGGTGGGTGGGTGTGAGAGAGAGAGAGAGAGAGAGAGAGAGAGAGAGAGAAAGAGAGAAAGAGAGAAAGAGAGAAAGAGAGAGAGAGAGAGAAAGAGAGAGAGAGAATGAAGGGCGCAGTGGAGCATGGAGCATGCAGCTGCCACGCAGGTGCAGGCGAAGTGGCCCAGGTGGCCAGGAGAGACCATCTGAGCTATGGTGTGTGGTATCTTTCAGGCATGACTGGATAGAGTGTGTTTGAGTAGGGAGGCATATATCGGCAGCCATATGGACATAGCTGATCGTGCACATGTAGTGCGCTAACTACTGAGTAAAAGTGGCATTAGCAACAACTGGTTAGCGTCATTTCCTAAAAATAGTGGCAGCTCTGCTCTTTTCTCACTCTGACACACACACACACACACACACACACACACTAGGGCTGCACCATGTATTCTTGCATAATTGTAATCGTGAAATAGGTTTTCCACACTGATATTAGAGACAATGATACGCAAATAAGACAAATCACAATTTTACTGGTCACTAATGCACTGCAATATACTGGAAGGTATGTCACAATTCCAGTATGTAGCAATGGTCATTACGATGGTAGCCAGAATATTGAGCTAATACCTTTTCAATTACTACTAGACAGTCATTCAGCCTTTAAATTTGATTAGCTACAAATGCAAAACTAACTAGTTTCAATGTGTTTGGTCATTAATATTAGTTAATATTCTCTAAAACGTGTCCACCTAGATGACATTTGCTGCGGAATTTGTGGGTGGAACACTGATGGATCTTGTATAACGCGCCCATTCTGTTACTTGAGTGATTATGAATTCCTTTCTAAAATAGTTAAAGTGGGTTAAAGTTTTGTAGTATCTCCCTGGAGCTCCATTGATGTCCATTCCATTAGCAGAATGGAATTTGTTTAGCTGTATAGCTGTATAACCAGTGCCATTTTAGCAATATCATCAAATAAAATATTTTCCCCATGCTTTCAGAATAACTAGGACGATATTGGCTGTGAAACATGTGAAATGTTGTGACTGTATTGACCTGCTAGTGAGGGCCAGAAAGGGTTTAAGTTTAATAATACTTTAACGACATCAAATAAGTTTTATATAATAATTTATAAATATATAAAAGAATCCTGAAAGAAATGCATTAATAAAATATGGTAATGTGATGATTTGCACATCATACTGTTCAGTCCTGTTCAGTAAATTGAGTTGATCCTTTCTAGACTCCTGGAATCAACAGATATGCTGATTCACACCATTTGAAAAATATAAATGTGACAGCTACTGATTTGACATGATGGGCATGATGCGCTGTGAAGGCAGCACTCAAACAGCTAATTGGAGTGTCAGAGCAAAATCAACTCTGCGCCTTAAAGTCTACTGCGCGACTGTCTCTGCTTCTTTTAAAAGACTAGTCAGGCTCTCGGCAGGTCTCTTTGCAAAGACTGTCTTTTAAAAGATTCTCGTATGACTGTCACACATTGGAACAGATTTAATATGGTTGCGACTTTGCTGTGATCAGTGACAGACGCCTCTTCATCTCCATCTGTATCTTCATGTTAAGCTCAGCTGTCATACACACTTATTCTGTTAGCTTGCCTCTCTGCTTCAGCGACGAACAAGCATTTGATCACTTCTGTCAGGTTCTGCTTTACACTGTCTGGCATTAACTTAAAGAACACATGTTCACATTCTAGCAGATCACATTACGTTCATTTCTTTTAACATCACATTATGTGCCTGAAGCAGAACAACTGCAGTGAAGCAGCACTGTCCAAAGAAAACCAGTCACCTCATTTATTTTTTTAAATATATAACCCTACAAATTTGATTTTTCTTACAACCGGACTAGTCATTTTTCTTAGAACCCAACAAATTCGGGGAAAGCCCTTCTTTTAGATTTTTTTTCCCTCTGTATTTACCCGAAAGCACCCGAGTGCATGGATTACAGTACAGTATATTTAGGGGTAACGTTTTACGTTCTAGCACGGCAACAGACTAATGTTTGAGAACAACATTATTAAATTATTAAATCACTAAACAAAAACCTACAGGGCCATGGCATCCATTATACGGTTCTTTATAGCAGAGGTCCCCACCACTGGGCTGTGGACCAGTGTCGGCCCATGTGTTATTTGGCACACAGAAAAACAGAATAAAAATATTCTACTGATTATCAGAGTCTTAAAGATCATTTGTTTTGGAAGAAAAACATTCGTCTTGGTTCCGTGATAAGGAACATCAAAAATGTAGCCCACAAACGATAGCAAAAATGAGCAAAAACAAACATACTTTTTCTCTATACTGGCCCGTGAAAATATTGTTTTGGTCCGTGGCACAAAAAACGGTTGGGGGCCGCTGCTTTAGAAGACAGAAAACATTTCTTCTGTGGCATCACACAGAGAGATCCTTCTGGCACTTTTACTTTTAAGAATCTACATTAGAAATCTAAATCTAAGTCTCTGGGATACTTTTCCCCCTCACTGTCATTCAGACTGTGCTGTTAAACACTCTTGCTCATTATTTGAGAATGCCCCTCTGTATTATTCTGTTTCTGTGCTCTGGCCCTCGTGCCCTGTTCTGTTAAATCATGTCGGTATGGAAGTCTGCGTCTGTGCTTCCAGTTCTCTGACCGGACGTGGCTGGTTTGTGACAGGATTGCTGACAATGGAAATAAACGTGTCTTCACCTTTTGTTAACAGTTGTGTCTGGCTATGTGAGATGATCTAATCGTTGGAGCGTTGGAGAACCATGGAAGATTTCGCTTTTTTCTTAGGATGGTATTGGAAAATGTAGGATCACAATACTTGATATTCTATCATTTTCATACTTCCTGAGATTTGTTAACAGCAGAAAGCAAAATCAAACCCGTAATGCTGGGTTTTCTTTTGTTCATTTATTTCCAGACTGGTTTGCTGTCAACTATCCACTACTTTTAATCTGGCAGTATGGCATTTTAACCTGGAAACTAAACATGATTTAGCGTTTTATTCTTTGCTAACAGGCTCTACGGCTTGTCCAACAGTTGCTTTGAAGGAAGGCAGTTGTAGGCTGAGCATGACAAGAATGGCGCGGTCACATCCAGTCACGTTTTTTATTCATTTCATTTGTTTCAGGTTCCTAAGTCAGTTGGTTTAATACTTTGAGATAGCAGAACACTTTCACATTTTACGTTGAACTTGTGTTCCTTGTTTAAGCTTTTACTCTTATTTAGATTTGTTTAGATTTCTTCTTAATTTGTACATATTTTGTAATGTTGCTCAGTCAGGATACATTTGACTGCGTGTTGTACTTGTATAACAATGTATTGACAAGATCAATCTCTCTTTCCACTACTAGAGAGATAACTTATGTGGTAATGGTGGGAAATGTTTGATAAAGTCATTACAGAATCATCTTGCAGTGGGTGGGGAAAGATGAGTGAACACTGCACAACTTCCAGGGTACCCCATCTATTTTCCTGGCTTTCGTTGTGCATTTTGAAGTGAATGCAAGTACACAACCAGGGAAAGAATAGTTCTGTACTGATTAGTAACCGCACCGCACCATTATGTCCTTTTGAATATCCCTAATATTGGCCCACTTCTGTGCCAGCGTTACAATTTTTAAAAATTGTCTGTAATTTCCTTTGTTTGCTTTACACAGTGATCATAATTGTTAGATCCTTTTGCAATAAATGTAAAATAATGAAAATAATGTTTTGTCATATTCCCATTTCTTTGCACAGGACTGGATCAGCTAAGTAAACATAGTACATGTGTCAGATGATGCAGTAAGCTCAAAAAATATATGGAGGCATGTTTCAGAGGTTTTATTGAGGTGATGTCCTCTAAAGCTGGCCATGGTCCAGCTGCTGTCCAAGAGCTGTTTATTGACTCTGAGTAAACGATGGATCATGAAGCTTTCTGCAGCCCCTATCACTAGAAATCAGCTTCAGCAATTCCGATCTCGTATTGTCTTCTTAAGCACAGCCTTCAGTGTTTGGATCAGTGTTTATATGATCTGGAGACTGACGTGATTGAGATTCGGGGACAGGTTCAGTCAAAAATATGCTAATTATCTGGCCTGGGTGGCCAATTTATCAGCTTAGAGGTTTCATGCAAATAAAGCACAGGCGCAGCCTCGTAATTAACATATGACCAGCAACATACACCACTGTTTTGGTCACATCATTTTGTATGGAAGTAGCTGTTTGCATGTCGTTATTTTAATGAATTGTTTAATGAAAAGCTTATTGTTTGCACGTACATAAGCTTCATAATTCAAAGTTTGCGAGGTGAAACATAACCCAAAATTTGACAGAAACAGAAAAGAATGGTAGAAACAGTTTCGGTGTATTTTTGTGCATGTTTTATTCATTATTAACCTCGGGGAATCAGAGTTGATAGTACATTGTACAATACCTGAATGCATTTGCGCTGTATAACATGCAATAAATGAATGAATATGATTGAATGAATAAAAAATTTTATTTGTTGCTAATATTTATTTAGATAAAAAATGTAGAATGATAAGTAAAATCCACTATAAAAAAAATTCCAACTCAATGACTCTACTGGAAATTAAGGTTACAAAATAGGAAAAGAAAGGCCCGTGAGGTTCTTACATCAGAGAAATAGCTTCAGAATAGCTTCCATATCTTTAATTACCAAAGCAGTCATTAGGTTGGATAATGGTCTGATGGAAACTTCGAACCTGGGCAATCCTACCTCCTCCCCCCCCCCTCCCCCTCTCCTTTGTTCTTAAAGTAATTACTTCTGTCTAGATTTATTCCATTACCAATAATGACTCTGTAATTGCTTGCAGGAGGCATAAAGAACAGATATATGCATGTGTTCAAACACATACGGATGTAATAACAGCGTGATGTGCGTTAGATGTCAGTTGGAATAACACTGTAAGCAGTGATTTAATGACCCATTTTAAAATAGACACCCTGGGTCCCTGTTTTGTCTGAATATGAATGTTGAATGCTCAGTGAGAGTTGTGTGTATATCCCGGCTGGATGTATATAATATTCTTTTGATGAAAGCAATAGGTTTAAAAGGAAACTGGGATTTGCCCTCGAGGACAGTTTTCCCCTTAACTTGTTTATTTGGGAAATCCTGACTCTGTTTGACCTGATTATGTAGAAGCGCTCAACTCCAGAGTGTGTGTGTGTATGTGTTAGAGAGAGAGAGAGAGAGAGACTTATAGAGGGCAAATTAACTTACACACACGCGCATGCACACACCTACACACGTTATGACTCAAGGTGTCCAGAGCAAGCATAAAAGAGTTCCAGGCCAGTGGACTTTTCTTGTGCTTCTCCTGCGGAGTTATTTTTCTGGAGGCCCTTGAGAGATGCTGGAGAGAGACTATTAATAGAGGAGTCCACAGTCAACCTCTGACAGTGTGGGTTTTCATGCCGCTATTTTTTTCATAAACAAAATGAAGTTTTGTTCCTGTGTAGACAGTGGAACCCAATAGTTGTTTATTTCTCTGCGGTATTGAAGATGTTTCTCTTTTGTTCACCTGATGATTTTGCTCACATTTACATTTATGGCATTTATCAGACGCTTTTATACAAAGCGACTTTTATTCTGTAACTGCAGGGGGCAGTCTCTCCCTGGAGCAACTTGGGGTTAAGGGTCTTGCTCAGGGACCCAGTGGTGGTCTGCTGAAGGTA